>JADGKA010000308.1:0-25952 GCA_027604605.1 Borealophlyctis nickersoniae
GAGGGGGGGAGGGGGGAGCCTGGGACCTTTTTTAGGAAGTTTAGCAAAAGAAGAAACGAAGAGGAAAAGGAAACGGACCAAGGAGCTGCGTACTTGGCCTTCACCTCCGGAAACGGGCTGGGTGGGAACGCCAGGTTGTTGCGGTTCAGTGGACATCATTTTTTGTAGAAGAAGACTGCTGAAAAATAGGGTGAGAGAGAAAGAAGATGACGTGGGAGTAAGGGAGGGAGGGAGCTTTATGAATGACGGACCCCCGTCACATGAAATGGAGTGCAGCGTGCCTCACGGTGATGTCGGCCCACGTAACGCGAGAGCTGACTGACAATGATTCCACCAGGCCGGCAACAGATACGCAAAAACCGAGCGACGCGAACGCGCTTGGTTCTTGCTTTGCCGCGTGCGCGCAGTTCCCCCCGTTCTCAACTCCCCCAAAAATCTTAGGTATCCGAACAAGATCTTGCCAGAACCCTCCTCCTTAGAAGACCCGCATCTCCACGTCCATGTCAAACGTCAATTCACTTCTCTCACGAGCAAGTTGCAATGGCAAATCTGCTCCTAAAGACAACTATGCGCGGCTCGCGCCCAGGTCCCACCATCACCGCTTTACTCCCATCACAACTTCGCTCCTTTCACCCTTCCCCCCCGCGCCCAACTCTGTCCGCCCTGCGTCAGCCCTCACCACTCACAACCAACCCCTCCCACTCACACCCTCTTCATCTCCTGGTCCACACTTTCCGCACAGCACAATTGCGAAAAGAAAACCCCCATGCTGCACTTCAAAAGTCTCTCACCGCTTCCCTCCGTGCCTCCCTCAACACTGCTCGAAGCAAATGGGCCGACACCGTGACTCTGCAGATGGAATCCACCCTTCGCGCCATTCGTTCTACTTGGTTCAAAACGACGCCTGTTCATCGGCCATGGCACAAGAGTTTTGAGCACAGATTGAAGGAGGATAATGTCATGTGGGGAATCATTGGCATCAATGTTGCTGGTAAAGTATCGGTGATCCCGGTTTGGAGAGGCCGCTGCAGCCCAGTAAAATATGACAATGACTTATTTTGTTATTAGTATTCCTGATGTGGCAATACGCATACTCGGTGGCCAAAACGCGTCGAGGGACCACCGAGTATCTGCGGTTCATGTATGAAAATTTCACTGTCGGGTGGAGGCATGTAATCAAGGAGGGCCGCCCATGGGCTGCAATCCTGGCGAATTTCAGTCACAGGGAAATATGGCGTGAGTTTCGTTCACGACGCGGTAGGAAGCGTAGAATGCAGACACAGCCTCCTGATATCGCGCTTGTGGTCTTACAGACTTGGTCTTGAACATGAGTGTTTTGTATTCATTCGGACCAGCCGTAATCTCCATCGTCGGATCGCGCCACTTTATTGAACTATACCTCGCGTGCGGCATCGCAAGTTCATGTGCCAGCATGCTGCGCGGCTACCTGACCGACTCCCAACGTCCCTCCCTCGGCCCCAGCGGTTGCGTCACGGGCACCATCATCGTTTTCGCTGCCACTTACCCAACCGCTACCCTCAATCTCTTCATGTTCGTACCCGTGCCGGCGGCCCTGGTTATAGGCAGTTTCTTTTTGTACAATGTGTATCGGAGCATGTCAGGCCGGTCGGGGTCGGTGGATACATTTGGGCACATTGGCGGTGCGGTAGCCGGCTTTACATGTTGGTGGTTCAAGGTTCGGCCTAGAGGATTTAGGGGCAGATGGTAGACAGGATTCGTGGCCGAATACCATCATTGCACATCAACTCCCCGTAGCGGCCAAACAGATGGCTCCGGCCAGGGTAGTCTTCATTCAGTGCATTAGCCTCGCCCGCGGAAGGAGAGAAGGTTTGCTTAGCCGATTCGTGGGTACGGATGTTGATTCATATGGACATAAATGCCAAAGTATACGGTCTTAACTGTCTCTTAAACTGAGCGTCCATGGAAGCTTGATGGTTTTATGGATACCGCATGCTTGTGTTTGTGGGAATTCCCATTCATCGTCCTTTCCCATCGTTTCTCATCGCGGCCATCTTCAGTCTTTCTACAATATAATGCTCCCTCAGCGAACCTTCCTTCGACATTGCCCCGGCCCCCTCTTGCAACCTTGCATTCGGCGACGTCTGAACCATTCTCTTCCTCCCGCATACGACTCTTGGGCAGCCTCCGTCCGTTCCAAAACTCTGAAAGAAGCTGACCACATCACAGCCTCGCCTGTGCAACTCCTCACCACAACTCTCAACCCCGACGCCCCACTGCCTCCGCTTCCACAGCAGGGCACCCCTCTCCCACCTGCCTATCACTTTGGGTTCTTTCCACACCGTGTTCCCGAAAAAGGACTTGCTCCTGACGGATACGACGTTGACTTCAGCCCACCGGAGCCCTTCAATGTCCGTATGTGGTCTGGTGGTTCAATCGAATGGAATGTCGACAATCCTCTGAAAGTCGGGCAGAATGCAAAAATGGTTACGTCCTTGGACAAAGTTGAGAAAAAAACCACTGCAAGAGGAGATGCGGTGTTTGTGGCAGTCAAGAAAAATGTGGAAAACGAAGATGGGTGGAGTATGACCGAAATACGGAGTCTGGTGTACTTGCAAAGAGAGAAGGAGAGGACAAAGGCGGTGGTGGACAGTGGGGGGACCAAACGTGAATTCAAATGTAAGAAAGCGTTTTTCAATGAGGATCAAACAGACTCATTTAGCAAAATCTGATTTTGTCTTGCTGTTCACGGATTTACAGCCATTGCAAACCCTGACTTTTCAAGAACCATCATTCCTACCCCTATTACACTGTTTCGCTATTCTGCATTGACGTTCAACAGCCATTTGATTCATTATGACAGGACATATGCCCGGGATGAAGAAGGATACCCAGGTAGCTTTCAAATGTCATACCCAAATAGGACCACTTGCCGTCAACATGCCAAAATCAGTATCACGTCTCATCGCTAGATTGTCTCGTTCACGGACCTTTAACCTGCACACTCCTCCTTCATCTTCTTGACACGTCCAAACCTGCCGAGAAGCGTATAAAGTCGTTTACCTACCGTGCACTCTCACCCTTGTTCGTCAACAATCCCGTTCACCTTTATGGAAAGATGGGAGATGGTAAATGTGAGCTATGGGCAACAAACCATTCTGGAGCGATAGCAATGAAAGGGACGGCTGTACTCGTTTGAAACCTGCAGTGGTGAGTGCTCGAAACGTTCGTTGGAAGCGGATATTCCTATTGACTACATTGATGATACTAGTACTCTCAACCTGCATAGTATTTGCATGTCTTTCCCATTTGTAGGCTTTTCAAACTTAAAAAGAAAGTATAATTTTATAAACACCAAACCGGACACATCTTGGACGCATAGAAGAATTTTCGCTTAAACAGCGACCACCGCGGGTTGCTGCACAACACTATCATGCACAGCCTCCATCCCATGCTCTCCATCGTACATCCCACCTTCTCCCATTCCCGCGCCAGCCCCAGCGGTCGCTGGCGTATGATGGTGGACACTTTGATGGGGTCCAGTGGACAGATTAAATCCTCCCCCTGAAAATCGTGGGCCTGATGGCGGGTGCGCTCGAATGGAATGGTGCGAAGGCTGCGGAGAAGAAGCTAGTGGCGGGTAGTATGTGTCGATTCTAAATGTCCGTCGGCAGCGGGGTTAGACTAACTCCCGCAGCGCTGGGATCAATCAAACTGGGCGATCAGAAAACTCACCTTCCGTTGCTTCCCATAATACCACCGCCATTACCACCACCACCACCCTCGTAACTCCCATCTCCTCCGTGTCCGCCCGGTCCCCCAGCGGCACCCATACCACTGCCCGCACCCCTCCGCTCATCCCTTTCCCGCTTCCGCTTTTCATAATACTTTTTCTTCAGGTCTTGCATCTCGCGGTTTAGTCGCTCGATTTCATATTTGTATTCATTAACTTGGGAATGGTACATGTTAAGTTCCGATGCTAGTGCCTGAAGAGAAGCAGCAATGGATTAAATATTCGCCCATCTCCAGACAAATGTATGTTCCGAAAAACGGACATCGAAACAGACAGCCACGCACCTTACACTCCCTCATCTTCCCCTTGACCGCCTCCCGGACGACCCTCAACTCCTCCACGACCTCGACTCCCGGCTGCCGTTGCAACACCTCCTTCACCTCCTTATACAGTTTCTCCTTCCGCTGGATCTGCAGTTCCTTTTCCACCACTTCCTCGGTTTTGGCTATGAGTCGTTTTTGGAGGGTTTGGATTTTAGTGATGAGCGCGTACGTGGACGGGTCGGAACCGGAGAGGCGGCGCCAGCGGTGGATGTTCATGGGGGATTCGAGTTCCTCTGTTGTTTGCAAATGTGAGCAGAAAGGGACAAACCCGCAACAACAACATCTCCAAAGAAACAACGAAACGTCCTCCCCCGCCTCATATACACTGAGACAAACCCACCTTCCAAAACCTTCACCCTCGTCCGTTCCCTCAACACCTCCCTCTGCAACCTGAAAATCTCATTCCTTAACCCCTCCACATTCTGCGTCTCAGTTTGCAGAATAGCCTTCTCCCTCCTCAATTTCTTGATCTCCAATTTCAACACCCGGATATCTTCCAACCGTTCGCGGTACTGGATCTCGCCCTTGTTGAGGGTGGATGTTTGGATCTTGATCTTTTCGTAGAGGAGGGAGAGTTCGTCGTTGCGGCGGATGAGTTGTGTGCCCAGGATGTCCTGAAAGAATCACAAAGATGTGAGATGTTAGAGGAGATGCGGGATGGGGAACGACGGGGGCGGGACCATGCTAGATACGCACACGTTCTTGCACCACCGCGTCGTACTCTTTCTTTTGTCTCAACCTCTCGGCGTCTGCTTCGGCTATAATGTGCCGCAGTTTGTTTTCCTCCGCTTGCTACAATTGGGAGAGTGTCAAAGGTAAGACCCCACTTTGCGTTGGCCCCGTATTACGCGCCGTTCCCGGATACCTGATTTTGAATCATCTGCTGCGCATCCTCATACTGCTGCTGCAGTTTCCCAATTTGCACCGATAACCCTTCTTTCTCCTTTTCGAGTTTAGAGTGTTCAAAGTGTTCCTTGACGAGAGCTAAATTTCATAAAAAAACGATTCACCCTTGCTGCGCAAAATCATGAAAAGTTCCAAGTGCAAGATAAAACGCTTACCAGCCTCTTTATTCGCTATCTCCTCCTTTAACTGCTCAATCTGGTGATTCATGATCTTCAGTTTGCGCTTCATTTCGGTGATCTCATCCTGTGATTCGATAAGGTTTTTGGAGTACAGGTTGCGGTCCGCTCTGACGTTTTCGTACAAGCTCTGTACATCGTGAACGCGTTAACGAAACCCTTTTGAATGCAAAGCGATCCCTCCACAGCCCGCCAGGTCTTGTCGCCTCCTTACTTGTTGTTCCTTTAATTTCCTCTCCAGCTCCGAAATCTTCTTTTTAGAGTCGAAGAGCATCATTTCGTTCATTTTGATGTCTTCTTCCTTTGCGGTGAGTTGTTGCGAAACTTTGCTAGCTTCGTTGATGTGTCTATCGCGGTCTTTTTCCAGCGAGTAAATCAACTACGCAAAAGAAAACACCAGCAATCAGTCAAACAAAAAGAACGCCGACCGATTCTCCCGCACGCAAACTCATCCAACACACCTTCCTCATCTTGCTAGCCTCATCCTTGTACCCCATAATCTCCTGCTCCAAATTTCGTTTCGTCTGCTCGGCCAATTTGACAACGTTGAACTGTTTCTGCGTTGCGCCTGTGGCTTTCACAAAGTTCTTTTGCGCAATGTCACGTTCGCGGGAGAGGTTTTCTATGGACTTGTGCGCGGCGTCGAGTTCGCGGCGGAGGGTGTCGAGGTCGTGGTTTAGACCGTGTGTTATTCCCTGGGAGGTGAAAATGTATGTGGTAAGTGTCAGGGGTGATGAATGTCGGGGTGCTGCGCAAAAGAAGGCAACATTGATGCGAAAAACCGAGATAATACCTTCAACTGATCACGTTCAACTTCTGCTTCCAATTTCGCTTCTTCCAACCCTTTGATTCGCTTAGACAGCGCATCCCTAACCCTAGTAGCGCTCCGCAGTTCATCTTTATATTTCCCCAGCTCTTCCTCCCACCCTTTAATCTCCCCGCTCTGCTGTTGGTTTTCGCTAAGCAGCCGTGTGGTGGTCATGACCTGCTCATCGTACTCCTGCTGCAGCCGCGTCAATCTCGTATTCATATGATCCTTTTCCTTCTCCGCCTTCTCGACTTTACTTCGCTCCTCCTTCAGCGCCACCTCAAGCTTCCCCACCCCCTCCCGCAACTGTTTGACCTCGGCAATTTTAGCAAGAACTTCTGCGTCCTTCTTGGTGGTCGCGTCCATGGCGGATTTGAGCGTGGCTTCGAGTTTTTCGCGGGTGCGGGCGTCGCGGTCCAACTCGGACTTTTTGGTGGCGAGGAGATCTTTGAGGGTGAGCATTTCCAAGTCTAGCGTGCCGCGCTCGGAGATGAGGACTTGAACTCGACTTTGAAGCTCTTCAACTTCGGCGCGCAGTGCACGGATTTCGGTGTTGGAGATGTCTAGTTCTCGTGTTAGGGTTTCTTTGGTCTGCGCAGTTTCGGGTCTTAGGAGAACTTGGAGAAATCTTGATTCGCATGAATAGAAAGGACGACGTGACGTACCTGCGTCAAATCCCGAATCTGATCTTCTTGTTCTACCTGAATCTCAATTAACTTGTCCCTCCCAAATCCGGCCGATGCAGTAGCGGTAGTGGTCAGTCCCTGCTCTGCAATACTTTTCCGCAACGTCTCCACCTCATTCTTCAGACTTGCGATGGCCTCCTTGGCCCTCGAATCCTTTTCTGACCCAGCCTCCACCATCTTCCACGCCTTCCGCACCTCCTTTTTCAACGCCGTGATGGTGCTCCGATCGTTCTGACTCAGTTTTAGGGCAGCCTGAACTTTGGCGGCATTAGAGCTCAGCTCAGAACCCAAATCTTTGCACTTTTTGATGAGCGACTTCTCATTTTTGCGAGATTGGACAAAGAGACGGTGGAGTTTATCGTATTCGTTGCGGAGACGGACAAACGTCGGGTCAGCGCCGGATCCCGGTTGCTCTGCTTGAGTTGAAAGAAAGTCGAGGGTGTTTTGGATATCTTCCATAACACCTTCCTCCTCGCCTCCTTCGCCTGCATCCGCCCGCTTTTCCGCTTCGGCACCGGCAGCATCGTCCCCAGGTTTCTGGGGCTGCGCATTCTTTTTCGGGGAGGCAATCCCTTCTTTTGATGCGGACTTCAGTATTGACCCCAAAATAGCTTGTGCGGATCCCTCTCCCTCCTCCTCATCCCCTTCCTCGTCGTCTTCACCCTCCTCATCACCCCCGGAATCATCATTGTCAGATTTCGCGTCCTTTCCAGCTTCTGCCGTGGTACCACCCTTTCCGTCGTCGTCTTCCTCCTCGTCGCTAACATTATCCCCTGACCCAGCGGTTTCTGCACCCTGTCCAGCTTCGTCACCACCTCCTGTCGACCGCCTGCCCCGCGTGGATGCATCCTCCCCAGGCGCCTGTCCAGTCCCTACATCACCCATTTCCGAACCGTCGTGTTCAGACATTATTCGAGGCTATAGGGCTGCGTAGGGTTTTCAAAAAAGGTGATGTGCCTTGATGGTTGCAGCTGGGAAATGCTGAAACACTGGCTATGGATATTATTGTGATATGGTCTGGAACCGAACCCACAAATAGTGGGATACCCACAGCGCGACCTGGCTGGCAGATATTACGTACGCTTGCTGCGCCAATCTGCGCCTCTCCGTTTCCCACGCTGCCCCGAGTGCCCCGCGCAAGATCTTCTTGTCGATAGATAAGACAATCGCCCGCGCAACATCTAATTGCAACTAAATTCCAACTGCCCATAGAAAGGCGACGAGTCTGCGTACCAGTTTCACTTGCTTGTAACAATGTCGAGTCCGTCAAAGGAATTCTCCCGTCCTCCAAAACACCCCGACACGCTCCGTCCATCCCCATCCCCGACCAGGTTGGGAGGGCTCTCGACTCAGTCCAGCATGAGCGACTTGTTGGGGGTAGAGCATATACCCAGTCCTGTCCCGTTGAGAAGGGCTTTCAATCCTTTTTACAGTTGAGTATGAGTTTTGTGACTCCGATTCCTTTGCCAGTACGCATTGACATTTGACCGTGTGGTCATCCGCAACACTTCCAAAACATCAAAGATTATCACGTAGATAGAGCTCTCCAACAGGAGGACACAAAGTACTGGGCACAAAAACTTGCAGCGCAAGATGAATCCATTGCGGGAAACTCGCTCTCGCGGCGCACGAGCATAAATGAGGAGGATATGTACAGCGCGAACACCGCGTCACCTGCATTGTCGGAGATTGGCAGATATCCATCATTAAGTCTAGCGGAACGAATGGCAGAGGTTGCCGGGACGGCGGTAACTTCAGAGGTTGTGGCAAAGTACCCAAAGGGGGAGAATCAAGGTGCCATCCCAGTTAGTTCCCGCGTAATGAGAATGCACACTCTCAAAACCCCTTCACAGATGCAGAACTCGGCGAAGAACTCCAGAACATTTTTAACACCTTGCAACAATGCTTGCAGCGACGCAAACGATACATGCAGGCTAGCTATCAGTGTGCGGGGGATAATCCCAAAGACAGCGATGATTGGGAGATCTACCCTCCGCCCCCTGGGCCTGATAACGTGCAAGAGGAGTTCGATGTGGAAAAGTGCACAGTACCCGGTCCGCATGAGGTGGGCGAGATAGCATATGGCATTGGTTAGAGAACGTGGGACTCATCCTACCACCATCCCGATCTTTATAGAATGTGTTTAAACTACGGGACGACGGGGTGTACCAGATTTATGCAAACCAAGAAGGTGCTCATGAGTCTTTCGGTTGCTGGTGCGTTGATGTCGCGCTCAGTCGATTAAAACCCATTCCACCAGACGCCGATGGCAACCGTGAAGGCATATGCGAGATTCCCAGCATCAAAGAATACTTCCAAGACCAGGAATACATCCTGAATATAATCTCTGACGGCCCAACAAAGAGTTTTGCCTTTAGGCGGCTAAGGTATCTGGAGAGCAAGTTCAACATGTACGTCCTATTGAACGAGTATCAGGAGATGGCCGATACCAAGGTGCGTTTGTTGGCGGAATATTTTCTCCAATTGGAGATGGGTGGGCCTGCCGACAAAAAAAAATGGAATATTTATTCATTTCCTTGACTGCTTTGGACCATATCGTAGAGAGTTCCACATCGCGACTTTTACAATGTTCGCAAAGTCGACACACACGTGCATCATTCATCGTGCATGAACCAGAAACATCTGCTTCGATTCATCAAAGCGAAAATGAAGAAGACTCCCGATGTAAGCACTGTTCGAACAGAAGGGTGGTTTGTAACCAGGCAAATTGACGGACACCCTTCGGGAAACAGGATGTGGTTATTTTCAGGGACAACCGCCATTTGACCCTCACCGAAGTATTCCAAAGTTTGAATCTCACTGCGTATGACTTGAGTATTGATACGTTAGATATGCATGTATGCTATGGCCGGACTCCTTTCGCTCTCCGGCAGATTTAATTTCCGAGCTCTTATCCAAAACCATTTCTCTGGTTGAAATTTAGGCGCACAAAGACTCCTTCCATCGATTCGACAAATTCAATTTAAAATACAATCCGATTGGGGAGTCTCGTTTACGAGAAATTTTCCTGAAGTCTGATAACTTCATCAAAGGAAGATACCTTGCTGAGTTGACCAAAGGTATGAGCTTTGCGCAAATCCTACCGGGAGCAAAATTTGCTGATGTGCAGTGTTGCGGTAGAGGTCTTCAGCGATTTGGAAGCTAGCAAGTACCAAAATAGCGAGTACCGGATATCGGTATACGGACGGTACGGGTGACATGCCATGTTACCAGTAGCTCATTGCGCATTGCTCTTCCAACATCAAACTCAATTTTTCAGATCCAAGGACGAGTGGGATAAGCTTGCCAAATGGGTGGTCGACAACAAACTTTTCTCCAACAACGTCCGGTGGCTCGTCCAGGTCCCGCGCTTGTACAATGTATACAAAAAGACGGGCGTCGTGAACTCATTTGAGGATTGCGTCAAAAGTGAGTCAACTTACTTCCTATCACAGCTTGATGAACGATTGAATGAACACGGTCCGTCATTCTTCCTTCAACAGATATATTCGAACCCCTGTTCGAAGTGACCAAAGATCCCACAAGCCACCCCGAACTTCACATTTTCCTGCAACGCGTGATTGGCTTTGACAGCGTGGATGACGAGAGCAAGACGGAACGTCGAACATACAAGAAATTCCCGTTCCCAAAGCAATGGAGCATCTCGCTGAACCCGCCATATTCCTACTATTTGTATTACATGTACGCAAACATGTGTTCGCTGAATTGGTTCAGAAAAGAAAGAGGAATGAGTAAGTCGCTTCTGTTCACTTCTTGCTCCAGAGCGAATCAAACGCTAACCCTTCCGGTTCAGATACGTTTGTGTTGCGACCGCACGCTGGTGAGGCGGGCGACACCGATCATTTGACCGCCGCCTTTTTGACTGCGCATAGCATTAGTCATGGTATCCTGCTGCGGAAAGTACCCGCATTGCAGTACTTGTAAGTTTTCTGGCAATGCCATGAGAACATCTGTTCCAGGTGGAAAGACAAGACAGCGTTAACGGTTTGTTTCTGTCACATGCGCAGATACTACCTGGATCAGATCGGGATCGCCATGTCGCCTCTCTCAAACAATGCACTTTTCCTGAACTACGAGAGGAACCCATTTTTAACGTTTTTCCAGCGTGGACTGAACGTCTCGCTGTCCACTGATGACCCATTGCAGTTCCATTTCACCAAGGAACCGTTGATTGAGGAGTACAGTGTTGCTGCTCAAGTAAGGGATAATGACGCACGTTTTTGACTCCGCTCCTTCAAGAAAATTCATGAAGGGTTGCTCAATTGCGCAGATTTGGAAACTATCCTCGACGGACATGTGCGAGATTGCGCGGAACAGTTGTCTTCAGAGCGGCTGGGAATTAAAGCTCAAAAAGCATTGGCTTGGAGAGACCTGCAACGCTCACGGGCCCGCAGGCAACGGTATGTACAAGTGATTTGTTACGCTACACCCGACGTCACGTACACGTTTGCTAATCGGTGGTACTTCTGCGACCTTTCGCACCGTTCACAGTGATCCAAAAGACAAACGTTCCCAACATCCGACTCGCATACCGTTACCAAACGCTCATGGAAGAACGCTACATGGTGCTCGGATCTCTGTGGCGCTCAACCGGCAGCGAAGAGGACATTGCCCCCAGCACAGAACTGCAGGAAAGCAACGTCTCTCTGCCATCCACATCCCAAAACGCCGTCGACGCCGCGATTGCAAGCATGTCGGCGATGGCGCTGCAGGCAGCGCCGCAAGGACCGTCGGCCGCCGTGTCGGATGGTGGTGTTTCACGCCCTGCCACGCCAGTGGCTCATATCGAACCGTTGCTGCTCAAGAGTCCTAAGGGTGGACCATCGAGGTTGGCGCCGGGAGTGGCGGAGGGTACGGTTCTTTTGGATGCGCCGGCGCTGCCGTTGATTCCGGGTGGGCATACGTTTATACCGGGAGCGCATTTGATGGCGGAAAAGAGAGCAAAGAGGGCGGCGGCGGAGGACATGGAAGAGGCCGTCTTTGATGGTCTTTGAGTTTGTTTGGTTTTGATTTTTGGGGTTCCTTTTTCTTTTTCGGGGTTATTGCGTTCGGGTGTATATGTATATACTGAATATCACTGTCACGGTTATCGGCATGTCTTCCTCCCTTGAAAAAACCACCCGACTCCTGGACTCAAAGAAGTATGTAATTTACACTTTGCTGTTTCCTTTTTATTCAATCTTTACAGTTTAAACGAATAATTAAATTTTCTATGAGGGCGAGAAGGTCTAATGGACTTTAGGAATGGAAGAACCACTTAAAAGGGTTGAGGAAGGGGAAGAGGGGTGCGCTCCTAGGATTGGCTGTTGGAGGTGCTGGAGACGATTCTGGGGTTGTTGGGGTAGGAGGCCTCGGAGTACCCGGTGGTCGCTGGTCGGCGCCGTATGCGACATTGATGCAAGTTCTTGCACCGGCCTGTGCGCACGACCCAACAACGACATGCGACCCCGTCGAACCCCCCGCCAACAGTCCAGACGGGTTGGTGACCTGTATGGGTCTGGACGCCTTTGCATTTGCCGGAAACAGCGTTCCAAGAAACCCATCAGCCGATTCCCAATTGAATTCGCGGACCTTGTCCTGACCCGCCACAAACACACTGTCCCCGACACACGAGACGGCCATGGAACCAGTCCTGGCGACGACAAACAACCGCATACCCTTATCCGCGAACCCGCCGCTGCTGTCCAGTTCGTACCCGCCGACCCGGACCATTCCCAGCGTATCCCTTAACACCAACACGACGCCTCTAGGCGACCCGTCGCTTTTCCTCCCGCACACTGCCAGATCGAGGATATTGAACCCCGCGAACGCGCCGACGTTTGTCAACGACGAACCCTGCCTATCGGTCAAGTACACCGCGCTATTGACGGTGGAAAATGCAATGGTACCCGTCAAGGGTGATTGCGACAAGACTCCGTTCAACTGGCGCCCGCGCAGCAGGGCCGGATCAAACAAGAGTGACATTTTGCGAGTGGATGGGGTAACGACGTATACTCGGGAGAAGCGGACGTCGGCGAGGTAGAGGTTGTCTGTTGAGGCGTCTGATACGACAGAGTAGAAGGAAGGGGCGTCCGATGGGGAGAAGAGGATGGGGAAGGCGGGGCGGCCTGTTTGGGTGGAGGTGGTGGATTTGAGGTCGTATTGGGTGATGAGGGAGGAACCGTTGACTGTGAGGAGGGTGGATCCTTGGAGAGCGATACTTTGTATCGAGAGGCGGGTGGGTATGAGAGGTGAGGATGGGGATAACTGGGCCCAGGCGTGGGAGGGGAAGTTGACGAGGGCGAGGAGGAGGAGGAGAAGAGAGGTGGGTAAGACGCCATGTTGGCGACTTTGTCCCCCTGGCGATACGGTCATGTAGCGAGTGGGCGGTGTGCCGGTGGGCGGTCCAGTTTTTACTTGAGCAGCAGGTTGGGTGTGTGCAGGGGTGCAGTTATTCTGTAGCGGACGGCACCAACATAGAATCAGTCTATTCTAAATATGCTTCCCGGTCGTGTTGAGGAGGGTTCTGCCAGTGGCATTGACCTCGTCCATTCGACAATGATCGTTGGAAGTTTGTCTAGTTTGTAGCTTTTGCTTTTGCTATCCGCTATCCACACCCGCCGTCTGCAGGCTCCGAAAGATTCTCTGTTCCTTTTCCCTCCTTTTTTGGGTTACACACGTTCCAGTGCGCAGCCACGTGAGGGCTTGGGAGGCTTGCAAATTCGTCCGGAGCATTCGGACAAGACTTCTATTTGCTGACAAAGCAAGTAGGTGGGTAAACTACTTATCTAAGATAATTGTTCATTCAAAACACGACAGTACATCCAACTAGGTATCTAAACTCGAAACAAACACAGGGTACTGTATCTATGGTTTATCCACACCCAATCCCTCCCCCCGCACGTCCGGTGATTGATTTAGGGCGCACCGTCGGCGTCTTCCACCTGGAACGCCGGCATCGACTTCCCCTTTCCTGCAACCCCTTGACCCTTTTGTTGTTGCCCCAGATTTTGTTGAGTGGTTTTTTGGATGGTCGTGGCATTATTAGGTTGGAACGAGGATTTAGCGGAGCCGGTGGTTTGATTAGGGTCTGACTTCGTGCCTTTGAGAATTATGGCGTCGACGCCGAGGATCTGGAGGAAGGTTGGGAATGAGCACAAAAGAACGAAAGAAAAACATACTCCAGTTCCGCCCAAACCCCAGCGTACGCCCTCCGAAAGACAGACCCACCAAAGCACTACAACTCTTCAACGCTAAAAACGGCTTGACGAGACTCTGCAATGCATCACTCTGAAAGCTGCTCGTGATGGCCAACATCATACCGACGAAATCCACCAACAGCAACACAAACATGCTCGACTGCACCAGCCGTTTGCGCATGGGCGCCCCGACAGAGATCGTTTGCTCGCGTTGCGCTTGCCGGTACATGAGGAAGAGGATGGTGCAGGTGAGCAGACCTTCCGCGACTGCAATGATGGCAAAGGCGGGCGTGTGGGCGTTCCAGATTTCGGTGCTGTTGAGCGTCACGGCCTTGAACCGGATGACGCCGATGCGGATGCGGAGGGCGCAGAAGGCAAGGAAGAGGAGGAACTGGGGATGTTGTGTAGCGGGAGTCGGTAACGTTGAGTTACGAACAAATCAACCACAAAAGGGAATACAATCCACCACAAGCACCCTCCAGGTCCTTACATTGACAGCCCCAATCCCCAAAAACACTTTCCGCGTCGTCAACACCCGAATCTTGACCAAATTCAATGCTACAACGCCAAACTCGGATACGATCCAGCATGGTTCGGCAAGGATCGAGAATGCAAAAAATTTACCGTTACCGCCTGTGTACACGTACTAGTATATAAAAAGAACAAAAACTGGGCAATCAGGGACAAGTGGCGTGGTGAAAGGAAACCTTTAACCTTACCATAATCCGTTCAAAATTCTCAAACGTAGCCCCAATAATCCCCGCGGTAGAAATAATCAGCAGCGATTTCCCTGCAAATCACAACGTCGAAAGGGGTATCCCAAAAATTATCAATCAGTCACCACCCTCTGGATACCCTGCCCACACACACAACAAAAGACAACGACGACACTCACAATACAACCCACTCCCCATCCGCCCATACATGTACCCCACCAACAGAATCTGCAGCAGAAACAGAAACGACGTTCCGGACCCCGCCATGCCCACCAAATCGATAATCACGTCGCCGCCGTTTGAGTTGGGCATCGAGACGGCGGGACAGAGACCCCCGCATTGGGTCGGGATATCGGTATTGGTTGACATGATCAAGTTAAAAAGTGAGGGGGTGGTTGATTCTTTTGGAAAAAGGATATGGGGAGGGGGATATTTCGAAACCCGGAAAGGAACAAAAGAATCGGAAATTTCCTTCTTTTCAAACAATCCTTGTTGTTTTTTTCAACGATCCGTGTACCGTGTCTCCCGCCCGGTCCGTCGAAGGTTTGATTTGATTTATGGGGACTGAAACCGTTCGTTCGAAAAAAAAAGGGGCGGGAAACTCGAGCCAGCCCCCACATTCTTAAATAGTGTTCATTGATTGCTGAGGGAATTTGCTGATGTCAACCACAAGAATGAGTGGCGGATTGGGTCCAAGCAGCAGATCACTGGTAAATAGAACTGTCGACCGCGAATAACAAATCAACAAGACACCCTTCTAGAAAACTGTCTATTACGTCCACTAATCATGTCCCAACCTAAAGAAATAACCCTATCATAATCGCTGCACATAGTTCGACGGCAACGCCCCCGTCTTTCCACCAAGTTCCCCATCCCACCAATCTGGATCCTGCAAGACGCGAAAAAATGACAGGGCAGAGTTGAAGTAAAGGGCCTGGTCCCAGACTACTGGTTTGGAATTGCCACTCACCGAGCTATTTGTCACTCGAATCGTGTCCCCAGCTCTGAACGTTAGTTCATCTGATGATGCGCCAGTGTAATCATACAGGGCTTTCACTAAAGAGATACAGAACCGAGTTTATCAGACGCTTTGCTGGGCTATAACAACAACTTTCTGGACAGAAAATGCCCTACCTTGAAACCCGGACGACTTTTGTGAAATCCCGAACGGCGCCGGCGTCTGTGACACTAGTTGGTGAAAAAATGCTCCGTATAATTTTAGCCAGGCAGAACGCCAACACCTTACCAGTTTGGTTGGGGAAGCATCCTCAATGGTTTGAATAAACCTTTTGTGCGCAAAAAATGTACGTGAAAAAATCAATTGGGTCGTTCTACGTATAGACCCCGCTCCCAGTCGACCATACTCCCACTTACGCAACAGGAAATTGTCCCTACATTTACGAAACGGGTGTTGACAGTCAGTAATTGTAATGCTGAAGGGGACTCATAACAATTCTCGGTACCTTTCCGCCAGCCCCCTCACCCTCCCACCACTCCTCGCTTCCCGTGTTTTTATTTGTCACTGTGATGATTTCACCTACACGGATAGTCAATTCACCCTCGCACGTCGCATCGTAGTCGTACAGTGCTTTAACTAGTAGACAATACAAAGATACGATTTAATACATGTAATGTCAGATGTACCCGAGCGAATTCAACCAGTGTATGTCTTACCTTTTGGTAACCCAACGTTTGCCACGCTCCTGACCGTACTTGATCTCCCCAACGACCCGACCACGGACCCACGTCCCATCGTTGACGATGCCCCACCCGTCGATGCGGACCGACTGAGAGATCCCCGCGTAGGTGACAACGTAACGCTTCCCCCCCGTGCGGCAGCGAGGCGGCCGAGCGTCTCGGGGGCATTAGTTGATCCAGCTGCAACATTTTGCCACCCTTGGGTGAAGACTACCGGAAAAGCGCCTGTTTGGTTGGTACGCACGAGTCGACCTTGCCACCATGCGTCTTCCGTGTGTTCGCCGTTTGTTTCCAGGACTTCAATCATATCGCCAGCTGGTCGATGATAGTCGTCAGTAATCGAAATACAGCACTTGATGGATGGAAGATACGGGCAGATTGTTTACCCTTGAAAGAAAGCTCTCCTTCGTCTGTCGCCTTGTAGTCTATTTGAAACATCGGAAGTCAGAACCCAAAGCAACCAAAAACAACATAGTTTCATCCTCACCATAAAGAGCTTGTACCTCCTTCGCTCCTCCTCCTCCTCCCGCTCCAGCAGCACCGGCAGCTGCAGCCGCTGCGGCGGCAGTTGAGCTGGTATTGCTAGCCTGCTCCGTTATTTTTATATAATCCCTAAGAAGAAAAATTAGGCAGCGGATCAGATGAGACTTTTTTCCATTTTCAGAAGATTAAGAAAATCTCCTTCACTTACGCTGGCACATATCCGGTTCCTTGCGAAACCATATTCCGGACCTGAAAAAAATTATCAAAAAACTCTGAAGCTACCTTCACCTAACACATCAAGCCCCGTTTCCGCAGAGGACAAAACGAACCTTTGTCCACCCATCTGCCTCATCTTCCAAAATAGCCAAACTGTCCCCTTCCTTCACCGACGTTTCTCCCTCTAATTTGGCATCGTAGTTGTAAATGGCGACCGCTTTGCCTTTGTTTGGGGTAGCGGCAATGACGGAGGAGTTGGCAGCAGGTTGGACGGGAGCCATGGGTTGGACTAAGGTGCGAAAAGTATGAGGCTTAGCCCGGAAGGTGCAGTCAAGTAGAAACCCGCAAATTTGTTGGCTCTTACCTCCCGCGCTCTTGAGCAACTGAATCTGAGCAAGAATCCGGGATCGCATGGCTTTAAGGAGGTCAATGGAGCTCTCGATTTCTTGCCTTTGCTACGACGGAGAAAGAGGGTTAATCCATCAAAGTCTTAGTCTTGACACATGCACTGCTGTAATAGATACATTTTTTCATAAATTGGTTGGCCCTTACCTCAACAGCGGTTGAAGCCTGCCCAAACGCCGGCTGCGCGTTGTACACATCCGTCAAATGCTGGACCCCAGCCAACTCCCGTTCCTTTTGAACTAACGACGGCGCAAGTTCCTCATCCCGAGCGATTAGCCGCGCAAGCCGTTGTCCGAGTGACACTTTCGTGACTTCGTCCACAGTCAGATGGTCGGTCTAACATGCTCGCTGCGTCAAACCTCACCCCAACTTGGCCCCACCCGAACACAATCAAGCCCTTACATCGTCACCACTGCTCTTCTCAAATGGAAATGTCTCCGGATCCTTGAAAAGAGCCGCGTTCTCCTTCATGAAGGCATCCGCGTCGGTGGTCCTGTCCACTCGTTGAACAGAGAACCGGATGTTTTGCAAACTGGCGGTGAGTGACTGTGCAAAGTCGCTCTCCATGTCGCTGTACTTATTTAGGAGGGTGACGAGGAGCGTGTAATAGTGACCGTCCATTTTCTTCAAATCAGAAGACGGGGAGTAAGATATTTGAGTGTATTGAATATCCAAATTAGTATTAAGTTTTACCAGCATGAGTTTAGGAAGGTCCTCTGTAAAGAAAGCATGTCAGCACTCCCGGTGGTACTGACCCAGGGCTTTCCCACGATTACCTTTGTAATACAAATTCTGAAGCGTATTTACAGATTCCAATGCCAGAAGGTAGTCATTTCTCGCGTCCGTCAACCTGCGCGCCGCTGCTTTCCATTTTGCACGCAGCTACCCAAGGACATTTCGCATGTCCGGTCAGTCTCCCTGAAATGAGCTTGAAACAGCTGGCCAACGAAGGAATCAACACTCTTACCTTCTCCACTCTCTCCTCAGAATCACGGGTAACTAATTTCATGAACGTGGAATTCGGTTTCTTCATCGCATCATCATACTTTTTCTTCGAAGATTCTGCCTCTTTTCCTGCTTTGTCATACGCGTGTTTCGCCTGTTGGGTCAAATATGAGAACTTGAAAACAAGTTCCAAGCCAGCGGGTCGTCATGGCTGTACCTTATCCAGCTCGTCATAAGCCGCCCACAATTCCTGTTGATATTTCGTCTACAGAAGAGAAACAATGGGCGGGTGAGGGAACCGCGCGCACGGGGATGTGGAAGACAACGCGAAAGTTGCCGGAATGACCCAAAACCGCACTTACGGCAAATTCTAAATGCTACGCATACATGAACCAGATATCAGTCATGGACGGACCACATGGGGTGCAACGAATGTTACGAACCCGTTTACTCCCAGCAGCCTTCTCCTTATGGAACTCCTTGACAATGTCTGCGATATCCGCAACAATTTGCTCGCTCATCTGTCCACGGCTTCGAGCCTGTTTATCCGACTCTGCTATTAGCGTTGAAAATGCGACATAGGTCGCTCTGAGGGAACGATAAACAAAATCCATTGGTCTTCCTAAACGCGCAGAAGGTGACAAGAAACATGAACCACAACCCACCTCACGTTGCGTTCGGATTCTGCATCCTCTCCGCTCCCGACTCCTTGTGATAGACTGGCTCCGCCAGACTTTTTGAGCTTCTTTGTGGCGAATGTCTTTGAAAGCTTTTCCAGAGACTGTGCCAAGGAAACACATGCAATGCCGGGACAGTGAGCTTCCCAGTCGGCATTCAGAGAGCACGCACCATGTCAAGCAGTAGTTGACATGCCTGACAATAAGTTGCCTCAATTTCCGCACGTTTCTGATCGCAAAGACTGTTAGGTAGGTTGAAACGGGGTAAGATGGCAAGGCAGGGTTTACACGATTGTTACGGGTCATACCCTCATGTACGAGTTCAAGTTTTCCAGCAGTTCCAGTTCCGCGTCGCTTTTCAACTGGAGTTTGCCGACTTGACCCTTTTGGGCCACCTGCAACTTTTTCAAGTCCATTTGAGCTGGGGGGTTTTCCCACTTGCGATGCAGGAAGAGCTGACGTGAAAGACCGAGACGCGGCGCGGTGAACGCCTCGAACGCGAAACGGCCAACCTCTCCCTTCCTCGAAGATCTCCAAACTTGAATTTTGACGGAGAACTCGGAGACGAGGGTGTCCAGCGTGGAGAGTTACCTACAATAAAACAAAAGCTCACAGTCTCACAACTGGGCCCGTTGCTGGCATCCAACCACCAAGACGCGTCCGTCCAACCAATACCCCCAACCCACCGAACCTTTTCTGATACCCTCGCTATGAGCACCACAGCGCCCTCACCCACGACACCTAGCAGCTCCAACCCTCCCACGAAGAATAAGTGAGTTCCCTTCTATTTATTTTTGCGTGGCTGGGTGTGTGGGAAATGTCTGGTGGAAGGCTCTGCGAGTCGTCTGTTCGGGGAAAATCCCGACGAGTGCGAGACCGGCGTTCCCACACTGTGCAGTCGGTGGGCTATGAGAATTAGTGGACCACCCCACGGTACTCATATATTGCCGCTCTTTTGCACTGAACACTCCAGTGTGGTGATTAAAGTGGGAATGGTCGGAGACAGTCAGATTGGAAAGACGAGTTTGATGGTCAAATATGTGGAAGGATCCTTCGATGAGGACTACATCCAAACCCTCGGTGAGTACAAATCTGCTTATGCACAGTGCGCAAGGTGGAGGTGGAGGCTTCGGGGACATGAAAATCCCATAGGATCCAACAACGTTCCGTCCGTCGTGTGGATACCCGACATCTTAGCTGACCTGCTGTGCACTTGCGATGGCTTTATTTCGGCACAGGTGTCAACTTCATGGAAAAAACCATTTCAATTCGGACGACCGAGATTACATTCAGTATCTGGGATCTGGGAGGTGAGTTAACCTTTATGTCTCCAAGGCTCAGGATGGATCTCTCTTCATTAAGTCGACTAAACCAATTTTTTGGCGCAGGACAACGTGAATTCGTCAACATGCTGCCTCTTGTTTGCAACGACGCAGTCGCAATCCTCTTTATGTTCGACTTGTCCCGAAAGTCCACGTTGAACAGCATCAAGGAGTGGTATCGCCAGGCGAGAGGATTCAACAAGGTGAACTATTTGCGGGCAAACGTTTCTGCTCACACAGTGAACATGTGGGATTTATACTCTCTGCATCTTGTGCGTTGGCTGGGCATAGACTGCAGTCCCCTTCCTCATCGGAACAAAGTACGACCACTTTGCTAATTTCCCGCGTGAGGAGCAAGAGGAGATTACAAAACAGGTTTATACCCTGGCGAATCATGCGCTTTTCCCTCCCATTCACTTCTTTAACAGTCTCACTCCCATTCATTTGGTAGGCGCGTAAATTCGCAAAAGCAATGAAAGCACCTCTCATATTCTGCTCAACCTCGCACTCCATCAACGTTCAAAAAATCTTCAAAATCGTGCTCAGCAAGGCATTTGATTTAAAGTGCAACATTCCGTGCATCGAGGAGATGGGAGCGCCGATTCTGGAGTACTGAAGTGGAGGACGCAGGGATATTGTGGTCACATGCGGCGAAGGGAAAAGGGACAATGGTCATGTACAGCTTTTAAATGTGGCGGATTGGACGTCGCGTCGGCGTGAGCGACAACAGAAGCGAGGTGGTGGGAGGCGCGATAGAAAGAAGGATTGATAAACTCATTCGGATGTAAATATACGGACAAATACTTTTCCATCATGACGTTCCGACCATTACAGAACATTTTTTTTATGTAGGAGCGGCGATTCTGGAGTAAAAGCACATGTGATCCATGATTTCCATGTATTGTTGGTATGCGCGCGTCCATGAAGAATTGAACGCATGTCTAGATTGGGGCCAGGATAGACACGTTTAACAAACACATAAAACTGCCTACCTAGAAAACCCCAAAATTCCACCCTCTTCATCAACCATGCTCCCCATCCCCCCAAGTACCCTCGCCCAAGTGCCTTCAAACAACAACACGCAGCCCAGCTCTTGGCGACTGGACACCCGCGTCCCTAGGCGTGTACTTACAGCCTGAGCGCTTTGTCGCGGTTAGGTGAGGCCCTTTTTCTGGCCGTGGAGGAAGATGTGGTGTATTCGGTTGACGGTGTGAGTGAAGGCCGGAGTTACGTGTACAATCCGGACACCTCCGCCCATCCCGATAAAACAAAAAATGACTTAAACCGACTTGGCTGCCACCTTTCTGCTCTGGTGTTCTACCATTGTGGAGCTTTTCGGAACCTTCTTCATTCCTCCCAACCCGATGAGCGCTGGTTAGGAAACGCAAATCCGGTCTAATACAATCAGAGTCGCTATCAAGCGCTGGTTAGGAGACGAGAATGTGGTGTACTTCAAAGAGTCGCTATCAAGGCCCCACGGCCAACCTGAACGAACTCTGCCGAATAATATCCCCACTCATTCCGTTGGCTCCGCTCCCGACGTGGTATACGTCCCCGGCCCATGCACAACAGTGGTGGTCCCCCCATCCGCCGTAAACGGCAACTCAATCGTACTCTCCTTCTCCTCCCCCTGTACCTCCTTCGGCCACAACTCCGGGATGGATGTATTAGCCACATGCGTAAACGTCTCAAACGTGACTTGCTCTTTGACTCCACGCGCGTGCAGGGGGCCCTCGTCGATGGGATTTGCGATGTTGGTCCGGAATAAGATGGATGAGGAGCCAGGGTACATGTTTGAGGAGCCGGTCTGCACGGTGGCCAGGAGAGACGCCGTGCAACGCCAGAAGCAACGGAGGGGTTCGATGAAGCATTCAGGTTCGCCCGTAAGATTAGTGCGTACAAATGCGCCATTCCACCATGTTGGAACTTCGCCTGCACCTGTCAAAGGAGCAAAGGAAGCCCAAAGTGCGTTTTGTCAGTAACAACGTCTGCTTGCTTACAATGGCATTCACTAGCCCCATACTTGTACAGGGATAAACCATACCTGTCGGAGTCGGAATCACACCTGTCGCAGTCGGAACCACAGTGGTCGGAGTCGGAATCACACCGGTCGTAGTTGGAACCGGCGTAGAAGAAGGCTCAATCACCGGGTCGCTCACTCTTGTATACAAGCTCGTGCAATTCAGTACGTCCGGCGGGTTCTGGGGTGCGTTCGTGTACACCATGTCAAGAGTGAAATTCTGCGATCCCGGAATGCGTCTTGCAGACCCATAAATGATAGGCGACAACCAGTCGGTGATGATAAAGCTGAGCTTGTCGTTCTCCAAGAACGCGAGGAACGGTGGACAGGAACAGCCAATATTACGGTCCGGCGTGATTTCCAAAACATTCGATTTGACGAGCTTGGTTCGAATTTTCAAAAGTAAGCAATCGATCCAGCAGTTGGTGAGTCTGCTGCCACCATTACAGTAACCGGTTAATCCAACCGATAGATCCCGTTGGAATATGCCTTCCCACCATGGGTCTATCGCAGAGTGTGACAGTTAGTTCTGTGTGTTTGCCAAAAGCGGGGCCGGGCCAACATAACTCACTCGGAATGATGGGTGTTGGGCGGTATGTTGGGCTGCGTGTCGGGTCGTACGTTAGGGTATGTGTATAGTTGGTCGAAACCGTTTTCTTGAACGTGGATGGACACACGAGGGAAAAATTCGTGCCGTTTTCCGCACTGCCCCCAGTGTATTCTACTTGGAGGTCGAACTTTTGCGGCTCACTGGGACTCCGAGTGGCCCGCAGAGTCATGCTAATATTGTACTGCGGGTCGATGATGGTGTCTGAAGTGAGGAGGCCTGGCGTATTTGAAAATGCTTCGAACGTCCAGCGGCAACAGCCGGCGTCCCCTGGACGGGCGGACCACATATCCACACCAGCGGACGTCGTACGGATAGCCATTATGGAAAAACACGTGTCTAAGCAACCAACAACGGAGAGACAGTCCCAGCCACCGCCCATCTGTTCTTGAGTGAATACGCCGTTCCAAAAGTCAGAGTCTAGGGGGTTTCAAGTTGCAAGCATCAGTTTAGTGGTTCATCAGAATCGATACAGCTTTGGGTGCATTTCAATCCACTGGACTTTGTGCATCATGTCTACAATGGCATTATAAAGCCCCATCCTTTTATTTGGACAAACATACCTGTCTGATTTGGACTCGGAGTTGGACTCGTAGTTGTGGGCAAGCTGGTGGGCAAGCTGGTGGGCAAGCTGGTGGTTGGGCTGTACGTTGGACTGGGTGTTTGGCTGAAAGTCGGGCTCTCTGCTGTCGAATTTGAGTAGATGACCTTCTGATACAAGTACGAACAATTCATGTCATAGTCCGTGCCACTGCCGGCATCACCGCCAGAATACCGCATGTTGAGGATGAAGTATTGCGGGTCGCCCGGAATGCGAACCGCTTTCAGCGAAGCTCTAACGCTTGGCCCATAGGGATTGGTGAGATTCGACATCAGCGTTCCGGGCACCGATGAGAAGTCCCAGAATTTACAGATGCCATCAAAGGGAGTACGGCTGTGGTCAATCACCACACCAGAGTACGTTTTCCGAATCCTAATGGTTTGTAAGCATTCGTGATACTTTTCAACGTAGGTGGGGTCGGAGCAGCGGTTATCTCCCTGCAAGCCCTGACGTAGAAATTCACCGGTCCAAAAGGAAAGGTCTAAATGGTAGTGGAGATTGCAGATGTCAACTACGTCGGTGACTCGCGAAATGCGGACTGCTTTTTTCCTCTCCGCCAATGTGTGTGTATATGCATAAAAGTAGTCACGTACCATCCGGGCTGTGTATTGGGCTAAATATGCGTCTTTGGCCATACATCGGCGGCGTGACGTAGGGGTTGTAAGGTTGATACGCATTCATACTACTTAAGGGTGTCATGGCGGCGACTTTCTTGTACTTGTAACTACATCGGCATTCGTGCCATCTGGTCCAACCAATGCGTAGGCTACGGTGAGATTAAACTCATCAGTACCAGTGATGCGTGTTCCGACCGCAGTGTAGCTACGGTTCGCCACCCCAGGAGTGTAAAGGACGAAGAACGTTTTTGGGTACAGGAAGTAGCAGCCCGACCAGAAAATCCCGCATTTATATGTAGGGGGTAAACCGTCGTTCCCGAATTGGTGGGTGTCCAACCAGTCGTTCGCAAAAGGGTTAATCGTAATGTTTGCGAAGCACCCGGGGAAGACATCAACGTAGCGACTGTCGTTTCAGCGCGGGTCTGGAGATACGCTCTGCACCACGAACTGGCCCGTCCACCATACCATGTCTGTTACGTCGAGGCGAAGTCATCAAGTTATGCTCTTGCCCACCCATTTTTGGACCACTTCATTTACATACCATCGTAAGTGAGATTCGCAGCACTGGTCCACGACGGATCACTTGTATCCACCGATTGAGCCCTGACGAGTCCACCGGCAACAGCACAGAGAACGAACGTTAAAGCAACGAATCCTTTCATATTGGTATCCCTGTATAGCAAAGGAACCATTGGACTCAATCATCGGCAGAACCTAGAAAAGGGAGCCACGCACGCTAACTGTACCTTCAAGACTGAAACAAATCTGATTTGAGGCTCGTACCAAAACCGTTTGTGGGAACTCGGAACAAAAGACTTTAGTTAAGGTATTTCGAACAGGTCCGTCGGCCAACGAACCCTCCCGCGAAGAACGGGGCGGGCAGCTTTGTAACTCCCCAACCTCATGAATGAGCCCATTCATCTTTTGTGTTGTTGAGTTTCTGACCTAAACACTGTCCGTCCGTACTCCGGATGAATGGGTATCCAAGCCACCAGCGGACCTAAAATACGGATTGAAGTGACGACATTCGTCAGTTAATGTAAAGACCGGAGGGAATCTTTTAACCGCTACGTTGTGCTTCGCATGCAAAGTTAGTGATAAGTGGGTTTGCGGGTCTTGGGTATCCGGGGTTGCGTGAAGCGCTACCATGATAGAATGTACTGTAAAGTGAATAAAGATTGTTAAAAGATGTTGTAATACGAGGGGACGAGGCTTAATGGTGGGTTGACAAATGTCTGATACCGGAGTTGGACGGTCCGCATGTCGCAGTTGCTTCGTCGGTGTTAAAACATTTCGCGTTCCGTTTGATAGAGTGCTTTGAGACATGTGGGGAATTGGTGTGATATTTTTGGTTGTGCGGGGTAAATCGTCGAATGTAAATATACAAACAATACTTTCAAGAAAATGCCGACAATTGCAAAAGTTTCTGGGTTGATACCCGTGTCCGTTCTATGCGTCTATTCGTCAAATAGGCATCACGCTTGTTGCGACCCTAGCAACTTCACTGCGGTCCCCAATCGCGCTTTCAGAGGGGCAGCAGCTCCCACTGCTTTCTCCAGCTCCACAATGGCCTCTGCCACCCCTTCAAACTCTGCACCATCATCTGAGTTCCGAGCAGACGCGAGCCACTCCACCGCTTGCACCGCCTTCTCAACGTCCCCGGCCTTTCCGTACCCCACCACCAAAGCCCCGGCCGCTTCCCTCGCGAACGGCACGCCAATTGAAATCTGCTCCCGCGCCGTCACTTCCGATCGTCTCCACCCTTCCGCCATCCC
>JADGKA010000309.1:0-25918 GCA_027604605.1 Borealophlyctis nickersoniae
CGCCCACCCTTTCTTCCAACGTCCCAGACGTCCCCGTTTAACTTGCTTCTTTCTTTTTGTTTATACAAGCAATCCGCCATAAGCAATCCGCCATACTACACGACCCGACCACCGGTGGTCGTCGTACATCTACAAACCGGCCGCCGCCACCAAACCAGCAGCGACGACAGCCATGAGACCCGCACCGGCGACCTTTTCTGCAGAGTTCTTGGGAGTGTCGGAAGCACCCGCGGGCGAGGAGGAGTTGGTTGAGGAGCCACCAGTTGTGCCACCAGTTGAACCGCCCGCACCGCCGGTCGTGGAGTTTGCACCACCAGCACCAGCACCGCCAACGGCGACTTTAACGACACCTTCCATGCCGTTTTTGCAGTGGGCGCCGACAATCTATTTGAGAAAGGAGAGGAAACAAAGGGCATCGTAAGTCTTACTGACTTTATTCCGGTAACCCGTTTTCTTTACTCAACAATATTTGAAAGGCCAAACGACACTTACGCAGTAGTACCACCAGGTACCAGCCTTCGGGAAGGTCATGTTGTAAGTTCCGGTCTGCTTTGTTCCCGAGTCCAAGAGCATCAAGCCAGCGGCAGCAGGTTGCTTTGTGCAGTCGCCTTTCTTTTCTTCGGAGGTGACGCTGTGTGATCCCATGAAGGTCCAGACGACCATGTCTCCGGGTGCGGCGTTGACGGTAGGGGGGTCGAATTTCTGGCCACCCTGGCCGACAGCGACCTGGTGGACTGCGCCCAAGGCGGGAGCGACGAGAGCGAGAAGAGTAAGAACGCGCATGATGATTTTGAGGTTTTCGTTAATGAGAGTGGTGATGGGGAAGTTGCGATTGAAGGTGCGAATGAATGAAAGGGGATGAAGGCGGGAAGAATTGGATGGGAGGAGGGGGGTCTCTTTATAAGTTTTTTTGCCAAAAAAAGGAGGGGATTATGGGGGATTGAGGGTCTGCGCGAACTCGCGGAGTTGCGACCCCCCCACCACCAAAGGGAAGTGAGTGTAAAAGCGGCGTCTTCGAGCAGGAGCGTGGGAGCAGCAGTGCGGCGTGCGGTGAGTCGGGGACTCTGAGACATTTTGCCCTGTGGTCGAGGTGGTCGCACTGGGTCGATGGATTCGATGTGGATTGGAGGGTGCACAGAAAGTGGGACACCCTCCTCCTCCCAGAACTGGCGCCCGTGTGTGTTTTCTTTTCCCCGCACAAAAACGAGGGGGTGAATATTGAGGGATTTGTGCTGTTGGCTGCCGCCTATATATACAGCGGCCCGTCTGTGCGGGATCAGTCCGAGGCTTGGGTGCGGCCGACTCTCTTGCCCTCTTCGAACGTGAGTAACCTAACGCTCACACCGCACCACCCCAAATGGAGTACATGCATTTCGCCGGTGGCTAGTGGCGCAGCACGGCGCCACATATCACCCTCGTCCGACTTGTCCGGACAAATTCCTTGGGAGTCCACGCGCTGCTTTGCTCCTCCTTTTGGGAGTCTAAACTCAATTAAAGTTGAGCCTTTCTTCAAATGGCCTCCAAACAAAGGGCGCCAAAAACGCATAATTGGATTTAGGCTGCTCATATGTAATCTATCCGCATAATTGGTTTCTCAACAAGAGGTATCCGAGACGTCGGACCCTATCGTCGTTGTTGTCGTTTCCTCAATAGTATGCGCGAGAATTGAGGACATCCAGGCATTGGTTTGGTTGAAGTTTTTGAACCAACTTCGAATAATTCACTATACTTTTGATGACAAAATCTAAACCAACCAAAAACTTACAAAAATAATCCTAAAACGTCTAAAATGATCCTCTCTCTAGATCACCACCACGATGACCTCCTATTCTTCCCATCAATCCCCCGATACAACCTATACGCATTACGAGTCCTCTCGCACACAAACCCACCATCAAAAGCCAACACCCCATCCGCCTCCAACTTGTTCAACATGGGCTCAACTCCATCTCTCCTCGCTACCGCCCGCGCATCCACTCCCGCTGCAACATCTTAACATCTTTCAACTCAGCTTGCACCCCGCCCTTGCTCTTACTGGTCCCTTCGTGCACGTAGATGGGTACCGCAGCGCGCTTGTCGAGGTAGGTCAACAGCGCTTGGAATTGTTTCTGGTCTACGCCTGGCATCGAGGCGCATTCCGTTACCGCATACGCAAGGTCGGCGACCGCGGTGGAAAGTGTGTCTCGGATGATGGCGGGTATGGGCCGGTGCGATTTGTTGGATTCTTCGCAGGTGCGGATCAGCCGGCCGATCCGTGTGCCCAGCTTTTCGCGGACTAGGCGGAGGTCGCTTGGTGATGGTGTGGCGGTGAGGTGGTCGATCAAAAACCGGTCTGCTTGCTGCGATATGATTTCAAAAAATCAGAAAAATGGTTCCTGGTTTTATTCCCACGTCGTGCCAGTCAACACCTACCTCAGGTGGCAAAGAATCCACATGAAAGACTTTCGCATTATCCAACACCTCCCGTCTCACAATCGTCCCCAAAATCTCTCGATGCATTTGAATCCCACACGTGAAAATCACTTGCGCGGTATCCTCCCTTGCCCACTTACTGGCCGCGTTGAATAGCATTCGGAGCGCTTTGCGGGTCGGTGCGTCGTCAAGGTCCTGCAAGGAAAGTGAAAAGTGTGAGCGCACTCTGGCGTCGGAAGATAGGTGTAGGGGCAACAGTCGGATCTCACAAGGGCATCAATATCGTCGAAAACAAAAATTGGGCGATGCTGGGTGGTCGCATTCGCCGGATCGTACTTTAGTTTCCAGCTGGCTTCTTCCATTTCCTGAAGAGATTGCACAGGTCTTCAGGTTAGCTCCATTGACGATCGAAAGAAACCGTCGTAACAAAGCGGCGTAACCCACGTCAAGCAAAAACGCGAGCCTGTCGGACGGGGTCGTAGCCACGGGATTGCTGCCACCGCTGAGGAAATAGGACTGCAACATGCGTTCCGTCCACTATCAATGCCAGTCAGTTCCCACACAGTACCGAGTTTGAACACGAGAACGGGTTGCGACTCACATCATCAAAATCGTATCCCACCTAAACCGAAAATCAAACTTCAGCATGAGAATCCAAAAAACGGCGCAAAACAGAAAGAAGCCAGAAAAACAAACCTCTTCACCCAACTCATCCACCATACTCTTCACCCCATTCACCAACCCCATACTCAACACCGCCACGTACGGTTCTTCCGCCGTCAACCGCCTCACGAGCCAACTCTTCCCAGTCCCCTTTGCACCCGTAATAATCCCGTACCGTATCACAGGAGCTTCAAATAAGAGGCTCTTAACATCCCGCGCCACATCAGTGTGGTACACCCCGTTCAACGCCATCGCCGCGGTTTCTTTTGCGTCAACATCGTCGTCTTGGTCGGTACGTTCTTCGTCATCAGCGGGACAGGCGGGAGCGGCGGTGAGGTGTAAGCGGGTGGAGGAGAGGTGTTCGAGCATTTTGAGGTGGCGGCGGGTGGTGAGGCGCTCCTTGTATTCTGCGAGTTTTTCGATCACGCGTTCAGGGTTGCAGGCGCAGACGATGAGGACTGGGGTTTGTTTGGGGGGTGGTCAGTTGGAGTCCGTTTCTCGTGGGAGAGAAAGGTGGATTCTGGCAGAGACCGTACCTGCAGTCGACCCAATCAGAATCATCTGCGACGCCGCTGTCAAGATATCCGATAACGTTTGCGTGGTCCTCTGGCCGCTGCTCATGCTGGGATCCGGCCTCGGGGAACCTTTGTAAACAAATCCATCAACCGTAAGAATCTCCAACCTCCAATTTGACTCCCACAACCCACCTCGCTGTTTCGGCGACGCAGCCTTGGCCCATACCAATGCTCGACGCGCACGAGGGAACGGGAAGCGAAATACGGATTGAGTAGCTGTAGATCAAAAAGGCCCATGCCATACAGGAATGTCAGAGGAAACCTCTTTGACAGCGGTGATAATCCTACAAATCATCAAATCGGGAGATTTACCTGACGTGGCTCGAAACGCGCGAACTGGAACGCGCAAAATACTGTTACATTAACGCACCCCATCCAACAAATCATAACATTAATTCATCAATTCATTAATCCAGACAAAAAGGTTTTGACGCTCTGCCGACCTTTGAGGAACTCCATATCCTGGCTGACCAGCGATAATAACTCGCCCAACCGGCGAGCAACGCGCGAGGACCGCTCGATGCGGTGTCTTTGGGAGCATGAGGTCGACGTCCAGGTAAATGAAGATGGAGGGAGAATTGCCCGTAGCGCTCCTATCTATCTAGCGGTCGAAGTCACGGTTGGGCAAACAGGATCAGGAGGCCGTGTGGAGTGTGGCTGCGGAGCCTGGCTAATCCACATTGTCCGAATGTATGTCCGAACTATTTTGGATACCCCTTCAATCTGCACAGGTCGTTTCCCTTTTCTCCTACCAAACGGAGGACCTCATACATCCACCGGGAAACAAGAATTAGAGGATATTCGTCAATTTTTGAACATCAAGTACTCTTTCCTCGCCATTACAGCCATGATTACTGTCATATCCTTGTGCAACTACCTTCCCACCGTCCGCTCGTGCCGCAACGCCAATTTCATCATTTCCTGCTCTTTTTTGATTTCAGCAGCCACACGCCGCGCTTCGTCAATCACTGCTTGAGGAAAACCTAGACTCGCCCATTGAATGAAAATATTCAACGCCTTTCCTGCACCAAGTAAACAAATTGAAATCCCCTCAGACAGGGAGCCACACCTGCAATTTCGGCAACGGCGATCCCGTGGGATTCATCCGACACCCCTTGCACGATCTTGTACACATAGTGAAACGCCTTTGTCTGCGATGTAGTGATCCTCACAATAAGTGCCCACGAACCCACACGCGTCGTCACGCGAAAAAAAAACCCAACTTACCTTATTGTCAAACCGTATATCCGTCTTAAACAGCCCAACACCGCTGAACGCGTCGTCCCCCTTTGCCTTTCCTTCCTCAATCATGTGTCCCAGCTCATGATAATGCGTCGCGAATAGCGCGCGGCATCCAACAGTCTGCAGATGACGAATAATCGCCCACGCAATAGAAATGCCGTCGATCGTTGACGTCCCGCGTCCCACCTCGTCCATTACCGCCTACGGAGTAGGGAACATGGTTAGACCCAAGGGACATCATAACCAAATGGTGATGTGCATACAAAACTGCGCGTGGTGGCGTTATTCAATATCATTTGGGTTTCCTGCATCTCGACCTTTTCGCATGTGAGGAAAGGTGCTCAGTGTGTGTCGACCAGGCCTGTGCAAACGCTTACCATAAAGGTTGATTGATGCGCGGCAAGGTGATCTGATGCACCCACACGCGCAAACACTTTATCGACGATCCCAAGACGCGCATATGATGCTGGTACGTAGCTTCCGCTTTGCGCTAGAATTGATATCACGGCACTAGAGAAACTCGGTTAGGCAGAATAGCACCTGCCAAGAGGAACCAGTCGCACCTACCATTGTCGTAGAAAAGTGCTTTTCCCGCCCATGTTGGGCTTTGGGGTAGAATGCAAAAGCCAGTGAGATAAATCGGGTACCGTAAGTACCGGGACATCGATCCTTACCCCAGTCACCACCCATAGTCGCTGGTTGCCCGCAACCAAGCAATCATTGGGAATGTACTAGCGCACGCAGAGAAGCAAAAAATGAGCACGTCAATTTCTTGCGTTAGGGTTGATGTGAGCATACCATCGTTTCTCGATGAGTCTGGGCTCGTTCGACCACCGGATGCCGGCCATCTTTTCTCAAGTGGAGACATTGGCGCCAGATCTAGGTCCGGATCTGCAGGTTTGGCAATACTCACCTTTGATGTCGTGGACAATCCTAGTGGAGAACTCAGCTCCATGCAGCATTCTCTCAAAAAGCGATGCAAGACGCAACTAACTCACTCGTCGGTCATAATAGGTCTGACATAGTCACATTCCCTCGCCTTCGATGCCAGGGCTGCGCTCACATCCACTTCGGCCAACGCTTTGCAAGTGTCCAATATTTCTGTGGACAATGCTTGGACCTGCAACGAAACCAGTCAATTTGTCTAGCAGTAACTCCAGCACAAACATCAACGCTTACCTTTTCGCAGTACTCTGTAAATATATCATTTTCAAGCTTCAACATTCGATCTTCAAGGTCCACGATTTGCTGATGCGTCGACGTCCATTCCTTTGGTTGATGTCATCCACTATGATTATGGCTTACAACTTACTCAAACAAGCCGCTCCCTTCATACCGTATGTGTAAATCGCAACGTGGTTTGCTTTTGCTTGATCGCCGTATCGGACTCGAGCATCGCTTTGATAATTGTCTCCACCTCTTTGCGTTGTCGACCAGTGTAGCTGATGGAGGCTCCAGTGGCGTCTGAGCTAAGGGCAAAGTTTTCGGGAACTGGGATATGTAGAAAACTAAGGATGGCACTAAAACTCGCGTTTGGCACAAAACAAGTAGCTGCATGGTTAACTCACGGTAACCGACGACGGACCGAGTTGCTTCTCCCAACCGACTTTGTATTTGCTTCTTTGTCTCCTCCAACATCCGGCGCGACCCTCTTATTTCGTCCAACTCCGTTGATACGCCATCTCTGATCGTTTCGCGCTCCACTTTCGACAGGCCACGTGCGTTTTCGTCGATCACATCCCGACATTGTTCCAGCACCTTCGTAAAATCCGCCATCCTGTTGACCAGATCTTCCAACGAGGTCCGCGTCGTGTCAGCACCGCCGCCCCGGCAAAGGACCTTCAACTCTTCCGACAGCTTTAGTTTGATCTGTCCCACCACGTTCAACGTGGTCAATATGTTTGTGTAGTCCACAGGACCATGCGATTGAAAGTGCATCCGTTGCAGGGATCGCTCGATGTCGCGACAAGTGGACAAAAGATCTCTCACATCAGATGTTAAATGGCTGTTGTTGAAAAAAACCTCGACGAGGTCCAGCCGCCGGTTTATTTCTGGGACGGAAAGCGATGGGGATTCTGTGCTTGCTGCATTAGAAAGCTAACAATGGCAAAAGATGGACAACTCAAACATTTGACCAAACACTCACTCAACCGTGCTGCGAGCAGCCGGGCGCCCGCTGACGTCTTAGTCTGATCTATCTCGCCGAACAGATTGCCTTTACGGTTCGGTTCTCGCATCGTCCGAATGACCTCCAAAGCTTGCATGGTTCCTGAGTCAATACTCATTGCATCATCCATGTCGATTCGGTCAGGGAAATTCAGATGGGGTGAGGTTTCAGGAAAGATCTCCTGAATGTACCCAATCAGGGCACCTGCTGCTGTTTGTTCCGAAGTGGAATAGCTAGTTATTTCTTTCCATTTGGATTCATCTCCGAGCTTGCTCCCGTAAGGCTGGCGGGCACGAAGTTCCATCAAAGCATCCCGACAGGTTTGGGGTTTAAAGAGTCCCGAACGTTGATGAGTCAGTCTCCATCCCTCATTGGGGCGCTCTGAAAGTCTCCGGAAGATGTCAGGAAACTTGGTCTCGATATCCTCGTTCAAGAGAATTTCTCGCGGTTGGATCCGTGTAAGATGATTCTCGAGAAGATCAATTTTGGACTCATCGACAAAGAATTCCCCTGTAGCAATATCAGCCCATGCCAAACCCATTCTCCCATTTTTCTTAAATGAAAGGCAAAGCAGAAAATTGTTTGCTCGCGTCTCTATCCAGCTTTCCTCGACAATGGTGCCTGACCAAACGGTACCAATAAGTACTCCGGTTTTTTACACATAAAACGGACTCTCACGGGTCACCTGGCGTGTATATGCGTATAACACCTCTATGCATTAACTTGTTGGTTTTCTCCCGTTCCGGGAACTGCCCAACAAACACCACCTTTTTCCCAGCGTCCACCAGCACCTTCGCGTAGTCATGCATTTTGATGATCGGAAAACCTGTATATCTGGGTTTTTGTTTCGCTGCAATCCGAAGATTCAAGGAATTTGCCAACTTGAGAGACGTCAGAGACCGTCAGTTTCGTGTGGCAGCGCAGGGCAACGCAGGAGCGGAGCGGATACCTCATCGAAGTCAGGACGAAGATCATACAGTTCATAAAAGCTACCGACTTGAACAAAGACAACACTGTCAGAGTACTTTTTGTACCAGTGTTCCACTTGCTGGAGAAGCGGTGGGGTGGGTGGCGGCGGTCCTGTCGATTCTGCGCCCGGCGAGAGAGGTGGCTCCACGCCCTTCGCGCGAAGGTTTAGGCTCCGATGTGGAGGCCGTGCCAGTAATTTCCATGACCTGCATTCGCTCAACGTCGCATAGACAGGAGCGACTCCGATACGGAGAAGGCAATGTGGCCTGGACCTGGCCAAGAAGCGTAGCAGCATGTCAGGCATTTTCAGACCCCTCCAACACGGCCGTGTCCGAACACCCGAACAGGATAGATATTAGGTAATCGGTGCTTAAAGTCTTGCAACGATTTTGGTTGTTTCCGCACGCAGCCGGAACAAGGTTGGAGCGTTTTTGAGCAGCAAAAACTCATCGCCAAACAAAAAGCATATTTTTCAAACGAAACAGCATTGTTTCTTTGCTAATAACACCAAAATGGACAAAATACATGCAAATGGAAAATGGACACAGTGTCCCAAAACCAGGATATTTTAAGGAAGTTTAAACATGTAAGGGTACGGCCAGGCACCGCCCGTAAAGTGTAGCAGAAGCTGTGCGGTGGTAGCCAATCAAAAGTTTTCTATGTAGGAGAAAGGAGATAGCAATTAGAACCAATGCACACGTGAAATAGCAACAGCTCTTGATGTTTACCTTTGTTGTAGAAGAATCTAGTTCCATCGGGCGAAGCGTCCGTCCACTTATTGGACTGCTTGTGCAAAGTGTTACTCAACACCTTTGGCCCACAGAAGAACACACCAACGTCCGCCCCCGGGTTCGCGTTCCGGATCGTCCGGAACACATTATCCCAGTTCGGCCGACCGTAGTGCGTCGGGCTCTTTAGTCCGGTAAGCGCATCCTCCACACCCTCCCTATCATTGATGATAATGTTTTTGACTTCATCCGCCTTCAACCCGGCGGTGAGGTAGGTGTGGATTTCGAGGAACCCATCAATGTTCTCCTCTTCGAGGGTGGCGAGGAGATCTTGGAACCATTCAAAGGCATCCTTGTCACGGCACACCCAGACAAAGTAGACTTTGCGTAGGCGGACCTTTTTACCGTCGGGATTGTTGATACGGTACCAAATGGTTTTGAGAATCGATGCGAAGGGCGTGACACCGATACCGGCACCGACGAGCAACCCGACCTCGTGGTCGAACACGTCTTCGGATGCGGCTCCGTATGGACCGTCGATCATGAAGAATGGAAGAGACTTTGGTGGTTCAAGGCCCTTCTCCGCTGCACCTCCGAACCGACACCCAACGCGGAGAGCAAACTTGGTGGTCCAATCTCCGACCACACGCATGTGGACCGAGACAAAGTCCTCGTACGGTGACGACGTGAGGGTGAACGGGTGCCACTCGTGGAGGGCGATTTCCGGGCAGCAAACGAAAATGTACTGCCCCGCCTTGGTCTTGCAGCTAGGCTTCTTGATTTGCACCTCCACGACTTTGCTGGGATGTTGGACCACCTTGCTGATGTACGTCTTCCGATTCCCCCGGATTTCCCTGTAAATCCGCTCCAAAAGGTACGCCACCCCGGAACCCACCCACCAACGCCAAAATTGCGCTCCACCATTGCACTGAGCTTTGTTGAAGTCGGTTACACCGTCAGGCAAGTCGCGTTTGATGAAGCAGAATGCACCGTGCATCAGCAGGCCGCCAAAGAAGACGATGAAAAGATGATGGGTGAACCAAAACAGTTCAAAGTTTTTGCGCCGCACTGAATTTTGCGCCGAGGTGACCATAAGGAAGAAGGAGACAGTAATGATTTGTCCCGTCAATCCCGGACCAGACATCCACGCCAGTCTGCGCGAGTCGGTAATGCTGGGCGGAACGGCTAATTGCACATTCAGGTAGTTGAAATAGTGACCAATGCAGTGAACGTAGGTCCAAAATACGAGACACCAGGCGATGAAGATATGGAATGTGATGTTCTTGTCGAACGGCACGATGTTGTTCAAGAAGGTGGTGCGAAGGACGGAGATGATACTACGGCACACGGTGAATAGAAGCACCGCGCAGTTCAGCTGGATGACGTTGGCGGCGGCTCGGGCAACTGGTAGACCGTGACCGATGACGCCACGGAAGAAGGACAAGTTCGCGGTAGTCCATAGCTGCCAGTAGGACCATGCAAAGTACCCTACTTGCGCCAAGACCCAGAGAACTACGAAAATGTGTTTCGGACCTGCAAAAGGGAAAAGGTCAGGCAAACTGTTGGATACCCGGCTAAAATTCGCTGCATTGACCACCACGCATGCCGGTAGATGCCCCCGAAGCTCCACAAAACAGAAATAGCACCGTGCCCAACACGGTGTCTAGTGCATCAATTACCTTCATTGACCATGTAATTGCTGAGTTTGACGTCGAATTTTGTGGGCCGGCGCTTGTCGCGGCCGGGCACCATCATTGACAAAACCTGGCGTCTTCCTTTCGGATCAGACATTGTTGAGAGGGTAGGTAGGGTGGTTGAATTTTGGAAGTCTCGATGGTGGTTGGCGGGGAACAATGGGCTGCTTTTGAGACTGCGAGGAGCTGGCAATTTGTTGTCTGGACTGAGCGAGCAGAATGGAAAGCGGTGTGGCGGCCGCTTACCGCTGGGAAAGGCGTTTTGAAAATGACTTGCTAAATTAGGTTAGAGTGGCTTTTTTCTCGATGGCCAAAGAAGATGGCTGAGGACTGACGAGCTCACGACGGAGAAATGTGGTAAAGGACGAACTAATACATGAGTCGAGTTTTGTTACATGTTTGTAAGGGAGATATGGGCGGACCTAGCGGACCTTTGATTGAGAACCGAAAGGATGACCGCGTGGTAGGTAATGGAGGTAAAGGCCAAGACGCACACACACATTCCAGTCCAGCATTCCACTCCCTGATGCTCCGCCTCCACCCACCACGCTTACCTACTTATATGTAAATGCCAACTCTCGCGCCGTTCCCAAGATTCTGAGTAGGTAGTACCTAGTCAATGTAGAAACGCATGCGGGAGGGAAATGTCGAGGAGATTGGACGAGGGACACGGCACGATGTGGACGAGGGACACGGCAGTCGATACTATCGACAGCCGTGGAACGCAGGCAAAGAAGGTCCCCACGGCAAGCAAGATGGCAATGAAATATGTATTTATGTGGACCCCACATCAAAGGAGTTTTTGGGGCCTGCCAAAAGTCTTTGAAAGTGAATGAATTGTGCTGAGCAAGCATCCGAGCTTGCATCCGTGCCTTGTTTGAATTGATCACCGCGACCCCGCCCCTCCTCAAGCAGCTTTTTGCCCGCGGGGGTCCCCCCGCTCCCACTAACATTTTCCACCATGCCTGACCGGTGGGATACTTCTGCCAAAAAACCCTATTACAAGGGGTCCGTTTCTAGCACTGCCATTACCACCTCTCCCACACAATCCTGGACATCTGTTGCTGCAAAGTTCGACTCTCCCACACCGGAACCCGCCATGGGCAAGCGTGGTTATCCGAGCACATCGCGCAGTCGTGCACATAGTGCATCTAGTGGATCAATGTTTGGAGGCGCGCCGCCCTTACCTCAAAGTGCGGCGCTACTAAAGCAGACTCCGTTTCCAAGGTCTCCTAACATGGAGACCATGGAGACGGCAGCTTGGCCTGAAGAGCCTCAAACACGCTTTATGGTCCCTGAAGGAAGTTGGAGAAAGAGCAATTCCAGTAGGTGGACGACGGAAAGGACGCGTGCCGCCGGTTGTCTTCGCTAATAAATGTCTCTGTTCCTCTTTAGTGAGGTTGACCGGCACCACAAGTCGTGGAGTGCAGCCAGCCCCAGACTCAACTTCACCCCAACCACCGCGAATTTACAATGAGGAGTCAGCGTCTCCCATCGCATCGCGCGAACACCATCCTCCTCCAAATAACGTACCGGCATCCCGGAGTCCATGGCGATCCTCCTTCACCCCACGCAAACAAACAGAATTCTTGCCATCTTCACAATATACAAATGTCCCCACCCCCTTCCCCTTTTCATCATCTCAACCCAACCTTTCAAATTCCCCATATCTATCGAAAGGGTTAGGCGGGCCTTCCTCAATGAGTGAAGTCAACTTGTCGCGAATACCCGATTCGAGAACAGGCATGGGATCTGATTCTACATTTCGTAGTGCAAAAGCGGACCAAATTGTCAATAGGTATGGCTCAAGGTCTGTGACACGGTGACCCTTATGCTTTGTTCATTCTTATCGGTCTTAATGTACAGCATAGAGGAATGGCAAAGACATCTTCCCCCTTTTGTAATTCATAGTGAGGAGCCGATGCGCAGCCGCCAACCTACATCACTACATCCAAATTCCCATCCATACGCGCCGATGTCCCCTCGGCGGCCAAGTGATGCGCCTGCGCCGATGGGTATCGGTGGATCGGATAGGCAGATATTTGATGGAAGCCCCAATTTCAAGCGATCGCCTGTTGATCCTCCGTCCAGCTATCCTGAAAGATCTGTCAGTCTGCGGCCTGATCACGACGGCGTTATGCCTGTTCCCATAAAGCAAATGGAGACAATGCGAAGGTCACCCGAGCGAGAATATGAGGATATCACTCAAAGAAAAGGTCTATTACCACCAGAGCGAGAAACGCGCCGAACTATATCAGCCGATAATCTCTCACAGGGAGTCACCTCATCGTACTTCAAAGCTGCTGCACTGCCCATGCCTCCTTTCAATGTCCTTCCACAAGATAGGCGGCGAATAGCATCAGCTGATGATGCCCAAGCGTCTAGTGCAGGTCCCCTCTCCCCTCCGCCAGCGACCTTTGTGCCAATTGTTGTGGAAGATGCGTGGGCTCGCGAAAGGGCTGAAGCAGCGATGCGCGCTTATGCTATGAGCGGTGTCCAATCTCAGACTCTTGGTCGTGGTGCCTCCCCGTCACCAGGTGGAACGTTGCGATCCACTGCTCAGTCACACCTCACAATGGGAAAAGATAGCGCAGTTGACGTCCAGACACTGGGCAAAAAGTCTATCTGCACGACTCTGGGCAAGAAGTCGATCGCATCAACATCCACTCTACCCTGGGTCTCAGAGGATACACCCACTGTCGTGGAATCTTTACCCAGACGTCCGTCAGCCAAATCCTCAGGCGGACGGTCCCTCACGCAGCCTACCGTAATTTACGTTTCATCATCTGCGCTACCCAAGACGGAAGGAGTTGGTGGGCATCCTCCGAAACCTTGGGCTCGGTATCGCATGTTTCGTACACACAGCGGAAAGAAGCGTTCTTTCTTCACGTCGGTGGCTGCTGGGCGGAGGGCAAAGAACGTTAAGGGGATCGGGGAGGAAACGTCTGGGCAGAATGAAGCGACCAACGGCAGTGCATCCTTTGCTCCATATCCGTATATCCATCTTGCAGATCAGCAAGGGAGTTTTGGTGACCAATTAACAAGCGACCTCCGTGTTGCTGAGATCGCGAGAAACCGTTCCACGCCATCGCCCCCACCTCCACCAACAGGCGTACTAAAGCCAAGCCTACCTGAACGCGAAGGTAGTGCCGACAGCAATTCCTCGTACAACAACGGTTCAGGTGTCTCGTACCAACCCTTTCAAAACGCCCTTCCTTCTTCAAGTTTACTTGGAGCGACACCACCTCAAATGCCCGTTGTTGCCTCACATCCTGAGCAAATGGAACCGCTTTTCCGTACTATGTCTTGGGCACATCGGGGCGCGTTACGCGTCCGCAATCCTTCCGAATCTCAAGTATTTGCAGATCTGAAAAGTTTCGACGACGCGTCGTCCGACGATTCCTTATCATGGGAGGACGATGGCCCTCCTTCTTCGAACCTAGTACAACGCGGGTCAACCGTGCGTCGTAAATCCTCTTCTACCAGTGCGCGAATGATGATACCCTCAGCCGGAGGAGACGGTGGTCCCAAATTGATCCGCGTGCGCAGTCGTTCTGCCAGTGCTGCCAAGCGAAGAAGTACTGCAAGAAGAAGAGCGTCGTCTGCACCCCTGGGGCGAATATCTGAATCCGGTGGTTTTGAAGTTGGCGAGTTGGCGCCGATGAAGCCGGTGCGCTTAGACTCTGTTGGTTTGGGCGCTAGAACTGCGGATGGGTTTGGAGGTTCATGGGCGGGTGAGGAATGTGGGGACGGGTGGAGAGATGTGGACGAATCGAGTCAAGTGGACGGTGGTAGGCCAGGCGGAATGAGCGACGGACAGTTTCTTCCGCTATATCTCCGCAACTATCCCTCTCCGCCGATCACACCGGGCGGATCTCCGGCGGGAGCATATCCGCCAACCCCGGCGCAAGGCGATGAACGCCGTAGTGAGCCGTATCTTGGCAGTGCTTGGCACAATCGTTATGACGCCCAACCCATACCTCCACCTCCTAATCGTTATGACGCCCTACCCATACCTCCATTTCCCAATCTTTATGACGCCCTACCCATACCTCCCATACCTCCACCTCCTACGGCACCGCTTCCTCCAGTACCATCGCCGCCGGCGGGTTTTCCACCACCACCTGCTCCTCCCCCGACATTCTACGGCAATGATAATCCGTCATTCAAAGTTTTGAGCGTACGGCATATTGCCTCAGGGTCAAATGTGGATCCTGTTGCATTGTATGGACTGCCACGCGCCCCTAGCAAAAAGAAGGCGAAAAGACGACGGTTTAAAGTGTTGAAAGTTATTTTTGGTAAATGGGGAAGGGAAGGCGGGCGTTGAAGGGCGGTGATTTGTAGATGATGGATTGAGATGTGGGTATCTATTGCAGGGACTGTTGCGGTTATTATGTAAAGCTTGTGTTGAGAGGATACCCGAAATACAGTCTGAAGCAGCTTGAGCTGCCACTGGTTACACATTAGATTGAACGGCAGAATAAGCGGCCCGCGTCCTTGTCGCGTTCCGCTCGTTCCGCGCACTCCCTCCTTCACGCATCCCCCCCAACCCAATCACCGTTTCCCCATCACTTTCAGCACCTTCATCTCCCTTGCAATTGGCTGCAATGGCATCGAAAGAGCATGGACAGGAAACCAGCGGTGTTCGTGAGGGGTATGTACAATACACTAATACACTTGCTTGCTATTACCGCCCGCCCGGCTTCCTCACCCTCCTTCGACCCCACAATTGTCGGTTGGCGAAATGAAGTATGCAAATAGACACAGCCAGTCTTGAAGCTTTCCTAAAAAAGACCGTCCCCAATGTTGTCTCCGTTCCCCTTGAGATCCGTCAATTCAAATTGGGTCAAAGTAACCCCACATACTTCCTCAAAGACAAAAAGTAAGGAACATCCCCGTATCCTCCGTAGTCGTTAGCCAAAAGCCAACTGATCATCTTCCCATGTGCTTAGCGGAACGCGTTTTGTCCTCCGCAAGAAGCCTCCAGGAGCTCTGATCTCCAAAACCGCGCACGCGGTGGAACGCGAGTTCAAAGTTCTCTCTGCGCTAGGACGAAACACGAACGTCCCCGTGCCTAAAGTGTATGTTCTATGCGAAGACAATGGCGTGATTGGGACGCCGTTTTATATTATGGAGTTTTTGGAGGGGAGAATCTTTTCGCATCATCTGTTGCCGAGTGTTGAGTTGAAGGATCGGAGGGCTCAGTGAGTACTGGCGATTTCAATGGCGGTGCCAGATTGACGATGGCTGATTCAGGTCAAATCATTGGATGTGAATGATGTCTGCAGCTACTTCTCCATCGTCGACACCCTCGCCAAACTTCACAAAGCCGATTACCGCAAGATTGGGTTGCAAGGGTTCGGCAAAGAAGGCGGATTCTACGAACGTCAGATCCGGACCTTGGTTGGCGTGTCGAGAATGCAGGCGGCCGTGAAAGACCAGAGCGGGGAGGCTGTGGGGGAGTTGTACCGGTTGCCGCAGGCTATTGAATGGTTCAGGAGGAACCAGGTCAAGGACGAGACGACGATCGTGCATGGAGATTTCAAGCTTGATAACATGGTATGCGAATAGGGACCTCGGTTTGAACACAGACGTGAGGGACGAATGATCTGAATGTTGGTTCGTAATCGTAGGTGTTCCACCCGACGAAACCTCATGTCATTGGGATGCTGGATTGGGAAATGTAAGTTTGCTTGCTCATGTTCGTCCCAATGTTTGCGCTCCCAACTAAAACGACGCTTGCGATAAATCTAGGTCGACGATCGGCCACCCACTATCTGATCTCGCCAACCTCCTTCTCCCATTCTTTATGCCCGACATTGCCGAAGATGCCGGTTTCGGTCTTAAGGACGTTAAACGCCCCCTTCCCATCCCAGAAGCCGACGAACTCGTTCGCGAATACTGCCGGCTGACCGGCCGCTCTTACCCGATTCCCAACTGGGATTTCTGCATCGCGTTCGCCTTCTTTAGGCTCGCGGTCATCACGCAGGGTATTGCCGCACGTGTCAAGAGGGGCCAAGCCAGTTCGGCGAACGCAAAGACGTTTGCAGCGCTGTTCCAGCCGATGGCTCACTTCCTTTCAGAAATTGTGGAGAAGGGGGATTTGGGCGGGCAACCTAAGCTGTAGTTGTTTTGTAATTTTTTGTAGATCATAGTTTCGTGTTGGGTGGATTTTGGAATAGATTGAATGGGTATCACCATTGTGCATGTTCATTTAGAAGTGAATACGTATACAATGCATTTCCACCCCCTTCACTCCGCCAATCACGTTAAACACCCCTCTCCTCCCTCAACTTCCACAAAAAGTCCACCAACACGATCCTCGCAAGAAAATATCCAGCCTGCTTCGCAAGCCATGCAGATTCGGGATTGAACAGCGATAACTCGCCTTTCCCCACAGCGAGTGCATGAACGGTCGCGCGGGTCAGCGGATTCCTCAGCGCAAAATCGATATTGATGCGTCTGGCTTTGCCCAGCGGGGACGCTTGCAGGGAGAGAAGGACGGATGTGGGTATAATGTTGTCGTGTTGCATGTCAGGGAGAAACGGTGGTGGTTTGGGTGGGGAGTCTGATGAATCCCTTGCATGACCGGCAATATCCTCAACAGCATGGAACGGCTCTCCAAGGTGGTGTTTCGTTCCTTTGGGCGAGCCGATTTCCACTGCTGTGTCGTATCGGATGTGCTTGATTTCAGCCGGGTCGTCATCGCCGGCAGAGAATAAAGTATCCACATAAAACCCCCTCATTTCGTCCTCCACGTCGTTGGGTCCACCATGAATCTTCCTTCGAACCTCTGCACCGACACTCACATCACCACCCTCGCCAAAAGTCCCGAACCCAGAGAAACTCATAATCCTCATCTCAGATCCCGCGTCCTTCCCGGTCCCCGCTGCTGCCGCTGTCCCACCGTTTTCCACCACAGCACCCACTTCACCTCCTCCAGGCAAAATCTCCGGGTGCGGATGAACGCTACTGATGGCCGCCGAGCAGTATCCTACCGGAACATCGTTCCTCACCGCCGAAACTAAAATGGGACGGAACAACGATAGGGCCTGCGAATAGGGTGATCTCGGGTCCGCCATCCGCATCAAAAGCGGGATACTTTCGTCTTCTGACCACGCGCTGGGAGTATCGTCCTTGGATTTCGGAGAGATCAGTTCCGGGTTGGTTGTATCGGGAATTTCGAAGGCGGGTAATACGTGCTCGCCTTCCACGGTCGTCCCTGCGCCGTCGATGAGGTAGAGTTGTTTTCCGGTCAGCCCTGCGATGGATTTGAGGTAAAACCGGACGATGCCTTGGAAGGTTAACCCCACCCATGAGTTTGGGCGGGCTGCTCGGCGGGATCCAAAGTGGGGAGTGCAGATGGTGAGGAAGGTGAGGGGTTCCAATGCGGTAATGACGTCAGAGTGGGCGGCAATCAGGGGAGATAAATGGTGCGCGGTGGGAGTTGGAGTGGATGGGTCAAGGAGGAGTTTAATAACGTATCGGGCGATCAGCCCGCCTAAGCTGTGGCCGACGATGGATAGAAAGAGTTTGTACCGCCGACGACGACCAGATTTGATTTCCTCTCCAGCAGCCGGAGTTCCATCGTCATCACTCGCTCCCAACCTTTTCAAACTTGGTATAACTTCCTCACTGACCCATTGAACAACCTCCTCCGCTGCTCGGTCGGCCATCACCGGGATCCCATCGTGCGTTGCGAACCCCTGACTTGTAGACGACTGCATATGAAATAGGACATGTCGATCATCAAAAACAGAAGTGGGCCATGTCGAGCGTGCTGGTTTCTGGAGACGGTTCGGAGCATCTGAAGCAGTCACAGCATTAGGTACTGGACTAGAGACTGACGGGTCAAAACGAGCCAGAAGTGTGGGGAACTGGTTTAAAATGCCGGCCGTGAAGTTTGCAAAGTCGGCTGGTGTGCCATGGTTTCCGTTTATTGTGACGACCAACTAGCAGTGGAGAGAGTGTGGTGAGACACGCAAGGCAAAGAGCAAGTGCGCTGGAGGGGGGTGTGAGGAACATACCAGCGCGTAACCTGCGTCTTTGTCCATGTTGTTTCGCCGATGGTGTGCAGATGGGCGCGCAGATGGTTGTGTCAGTTGTGTCAACGCGTCGTGTGGGAGAGGGTGGGAGACGCGACGTTGATGACCCTCCCTTTCCCTCGACAAGCTTGGATACCGGGAACTAACAACGGGAATAGGTACTGTAGCTTCAAAGAGAGCAGGTTAAAACTTCCCTATTTCAACATGAAAATCCAGCCGAAACTGGAGGCAATTTCTCTCTTGCGAATGGGGCGTAACTGTCCATAGCTTCCATGGCCTTCACTGGATTTGGGATTGGAGCTTTTCGCCTCACAGTCGCTCAGACAATCGCCTGTGCAATCCTTAACTTCTTTTGCGCTCCATTTCATATTCTATAGTGCAGCAACAACGCTAGTATAGATCGCGTTCGTATGCTCGCCACGCAAAATGCTTCTATGCTTCTCGCGGTCTGTTCATAATCTGAGTGTCCAATCTCACAAATCTCTGTTTCAAGCTGGACTAGTCGAATTTACCACAGATTTATTGTGCTGACTTGCACTTTTTCAGACTCTTTGGCCAATGAAAATATGAACCTGGATAGACAGACTTTGACGGCGGATACCGTCCACGGGTGGACATGTGTGGCGACATAAACCGGAGAAACCCTCATATCCAGCATTGGGATTCCATTGCAGATAGAAGCACAGTTTCAAAGAGAACGTACAAGGGTCTCTGGACCGTAGAGATAATCTGTCGGAGAAAGCTTGGTTTCCTCCATTCGCCTTTTGCCACGAAAGCAGCCAAAGAACGCGATTCCCCGAGGATGATCCACACACAAGCATGTGGCGTCGATTTGGGATGAACTGCGCGCGTCGTCTCGCGTCGTTACTCTTACGGAACAACCTCGACAACCTCTCTTTCCCCGCTGACATTTTCCCAATGCACTGCCGGATCGCTCAAACTATAAATACGACTACTTGCACGTTGTCCATCCGACAGTTGTCTCCATCATCACAGGCATCAGATTGAGTATCGCACGATTCACAGTCAAACAACTTCCTTTAACTCGTTACCAACTCAAACGTACTCCTCAAAATGCCCGACATTCACCAAATCATCATGGACTTCGTCGTTAACCAGGTGGAAAAGCTGCCGGAGCTTCCAAAGTACGACACCGCTGGACGTGTCATCATCATCACCGGTGCAAACACTGGTACGTATCTTCAATCGTGGTCCAGATTTTCCGAACCTGGTAAAATTTCTGAATCCTTTACCCTGTCTTACTACGTTCCAGGACTCGGGTACGAAGCATCTCTCCATCTCGCGCGCACCAACCCAAAGAAACTCGTTTTGGCCTGCCGGGACTCCACAAAGGCTTCCACCACCGCTGAACGAGTCGCGGAGGCCACGGGGTGCGATCCTTCGATTTTGGAGCCAATGGCGTTGGATTTGTCGTCGTTCGCATCCGTCAAAAAGTTTGCGGAGGAATTTAAGGCGAAGGGATGGGCCCTCGATGCTTTAATTTGCAATGCCGGCGTGGCCTCGTTGTACAGGGAAACTGAAGATGGGTTCGATATTACGTGAGTGAGACGAACATTTCCTACTCAAACAACCGCATGAAAAAACCCATTAAAACGAACCATCTCATTCAACGGATTCTCTCACTTCACAGCGTCCAAGTCAACGTCCTCAGCACCTTCCTCGTGCCCTTCCTCCTCATGCCCTCCCTCCGGGCAGCCGTCTCCACCACCACCAACACCAATACGTCTCCCCCGCACCCCCGCATCGTCATCCTGACCAGCGGGGTCCACGAATGGGTTGGTTCCCCCACTTCATCAACCATTACTCTCGCCGCCCTCAATAGCCCTGACTACCCGACCTTCCGCTATGGGGTTTCCAAGCTCCAGGAAGTCTTCCTCGCACGGCACATGGCCACCCTTCTCGCATCCTCCACAGACCCGCGTGACAAGCACATTGGAATCCGGTTGGTTGACCCTGGTTTGTGCCACTCGGACTTGACGAGGGCCGGTCAGCGTCCGAAAATGACGATTTTCAAACGTGCGTTGGCGAGGAGTGCTGAGGAAGGAAGTCGCGGGATGGTGATGGCTGCGTTGGATAAGGATTTGGAGGGGGAGAAGCCTGGGGTGGCAAAGTATGTTAGCGGTATGAAGGAGGGTGAGGTGTCGGAGTTTGTCAGGAGCGAGGAGGGAAAAGAATTTCAGAGTGTGCTGTGGAAGGAGTTGATGGAGATCTTGGAGGGTGTGGCGGATTTGAGTGAGGTGACGGAAATGGAGTGCTTGAAGATCAAGGAAGGGATTCATGTTTAGACAGCGAGTGTTGGGCGGCCAGGCAGGAATATCTCTTACGGAGCTTGAGCTTGAGTTTAGTCGAATACATCATTTTTAGGGAAACATATAAACTTTTCAGTGACCTGTTTGGAAATGACACTTATCCAGGGCATACACGCTGAAATCCATCATAAAAAGCGACTCCTTTCGACTCCGTACAGCGATCGCGACTGCTCAAAGTCGCATAATCGACAGAAAACGGTTTCCGTCACCTTCCAAACCAAAAGCGCCCACTCTCTGAACAAAAATTCGTCTTCTGCGATGGTGGTGATGTTCCCGGGCACTCTTGCGCGCTTTTGCCGGGTAGCCGTAGAATCATGTCCAGCTTTTTGGCGACCAGGTAGATGCCACTTGAAATCCATCCTCGCTAACTTCTTCCTCGCACAGCATTCCAAAAAAGCTCCACAAACACTCGCTGCAAAATGTCACTGTCTTTCCCACAAACTCTGATATATTCAGCCTGATGGCCATCATCAGGTGACTGCCGCATCCCTCATCGTCTCCACAAACTCCGGACCTTAGCAGCTTTCATCCTGATCCAGCTATCCCATCCAGACCGTACTGCCCACCTCGCAACCCTCGGCGTTAACACGGCGGTCAACCCCAATCTTAAAGGCAATATAAGTTGCTGGCCAGCTTGCGCCAGGAGCAGGGTCGTACCAAAGTTGGCCCAAGACGAACTAGCACCCTTTATTGGCTCCCGTGGTATCGGCGCGTCATCGCCGTGGTGGTTAGGGTGGTGGTGGTGGTGATGGTGTGATGCCGCGTCCTTCCCTTCCCACAATTCCCAAGCCCAGTCGAGGACTCTATCCACATCCACCCCAAAACTCACAGCCGCGAACCACCCGATAAAAGTGGCAGTCGAAATGAGTTCATACGTAATAAACGCGGAGGGACCGTACTTTCTGAGGAGAGACTTGAATGAGGAGGAGTTTGGTGGGGGCTGTTGCGACGGTGACGGGTTTGCGGAGACGGCGAGGGAGCGTGATCGCGCTTTATATGGCGAGAGATACGGCGAGAGGGGAAAGCAATGTCGAGGAAACTGGGCGGGTACACGCGGGCGGAGAACAGGACGCAGGAGCATGATGGTGAAAGGTTGGGGAAAATGGCAGCGAGAAAAAGACCTTCTTTTTGCGCCGTCATTGGCATTACGTTATCAACGACACGCGTATCCAGGGTATCCCACTTCGCTGGCCGCTTGTGGATGTGGTGGACGATTGAGAAGTGGATGACGGGGGGGAGATGATGAGGATAAAGCTGGGGAGACGGGTATTGAAGACCCGGAGTGAGATGCGGACACGATCAGGGTGTACAGCGTCCGTGCTCGAGATGTCGGAAGTGGGTGTGGATTAGATGACAGTGTGGTGTGCGTCGGGAACGTAACAGCGGTCTCCTTTGTTCCAGCAAGCACGACTCCAACCGCATGGGAGCCGTTGCTGGAAAGGAAGACGCCAACACCAACCAGGCATGAACAAATGCACAGAAAGCAACCCGCTCACTGTCAATGAGACAGTATTGCAACGCTTCATCGTAATTTCCCCACACCTCTTCAATCAATGAGTGAAAAAGCCAATGACCACGCACACAGCACCGCCAACTTTCCGCCATGGCACGCCGGTTTGCTGATGATGTTCGAACAGGCTCTCTCCACCTGCGGTCGGACCGAGCCGTTGCCCTACTGGGATCGGACTGATCGTACGACTCACAGGCTCCCGAGGCCTCCGATATCCCATACTTATCTGGAACTCGTTGGTTTGGTGGAAACGGAAACGGAAACTGCATCCCCCAAGGTCCTTTCGCCAACCAACGCGCTACTTTCCCCACTCCCCACTGCATTAACCGCAACTTACCCCCCGCACGGATTTTGAGCGAAAGGCATAATAATAATAACAAACGGTTTATCACAATAAGGATCTAATTGTCCCATCCCATCATGCATTCACGATGCGATACCCAATGTGACGCCAAAAGCCAATGATTCACATGCCGACCGAGAGAAAAAAAAGCGCCCCTCCCAAAATGGAAGCGCGCGCTGGGCCAGAAAATTTGTGTGCCTCGCCCTGCCTAAATTTAGAAGGCGAGGGTCTTTATAGCACCTGCAAGTGCCATAAATTTGAGGGGGTTTCCCGATTGTCCGACGCAGGTTTGAGACAAAAAACGCTCCGTCGACTTTTGCTTCCTTGCCATGAACCCAAACGCTGCTGCCTTTACGCCCTCCGCGTCAACCACCGTCCAACCCTCCCATGTGAACTTCCCCCTCCACACATCGGGAAACAACGTTCCGCCAAGCCCCATCAACCAAGTGGCCCTTATCTTCCAATATCCGGCCCGTGCCTCTGGAGGGGCACAGACGAAGGATCGCTTCGCCGTGTGCATCCGAGCGCGGGGGACTGATTTTACATTTGCTGGGATGTACAGCAACGCTCGACCCACCGAACTCTATTCCTCCATGGTGTGCATTTACGAGCAGGGCACAACCCCAACGGTCCCACCCCAAATGAGCCTACTGCCCGTCCATGGAATGACGAGTCTGGCGGGTCACATGAAGCCACATGCATTTTGCAAACTTTGGCACCTGCACACTTTCAGTGCCGCAGAGCTCGCATACCCGGCAAACCCACGCCACCTCCAACGGGCTTTAACGAATGGATGCCCAACGCGGGTTCAATGGACCGGCGTATTTGTGCCTGGGCTGGCCGAAGCGGCTCTGGCTGATGCACAGAACCTACTTCTTCATTACCCACCCTACCCCCCAAACCCTTCCTTACCTGGTGCACCGACCGCTGGGGGTGCCGACGCGCGAGGACCGAATCTTGGGGGACCTGGTGACCCCAACAAAGGCACTCAGGGTACCGGTGGATTCGGGATGGAGCTGCAGGCAACGTGAGATCATTGAATTTAGGCGCGAAGAATGTGGTCAATGTTGCTGATGTGGCATCGCGAGTTGGGACATGGTTGACGAGCGTGGAGAAGGGTGCACCGCCGGCGCAACCTGACGTGGTGGCTTCTGCCGCTGATGCGGATGAAATTGGACCCTGGGATGCCCCGGGCGAGAGTTTCCTTGGGTTAACGAAGGAGGAAGTATTGGACATTTGGAGGGATGATTGATACATCCGTGGTTTTTTCTCTTATGTACATCACATAGTGAAATGGTATCCTGGTCCATGCTAATTACATAGCAACAAAATCGCCCACCATCATCGCATCCTTATACCCTACAGTCCCATTATATCTTCCCCCAACAGACTCCTCCCCAGTCCTTACACCCTGCCACGGAATTTTCAGTGGTAGGTGATCGGTGCGGGTCCATTGTTTACAAAACATGAACGGAAAGGTTATATAAATGGCGGGATCCTTTGGATCGGCTGCCTTGCTGCCTCAATACCCGTCAATCAAACGACATGTCGTCCTCTCTGACTACATCAACTTTTGAGGCCTCACCCACCGACAACACGACACTCCCTCTCATCCTCTCAAACCTCACAGATGCTCTCAACGCAACCCTTAATTCTTCCCAGGCGCAGTGGTACTCTTCTTCCGATGCCACAGCTCCATACAGAGACACCGTTACAAACCTCACGCAGGCGCTTAACGCGACGCTGAATGCGACGCTGACTTCGTCGAATAAATCCACCGTGACGCTGGATGAGGTTAACCCGGATGCGGTGGCATTTCAGACGTTTCGGGAAGTGGAACGAGGTCACATCAACGCCGCTGTGTTTGGGGGTCTGGTGGTTTGGAGTATCGGGATGGTAAGATTTACCTGTTCCATGTGTTGTCCGTTTTCTTGTGCAGGAGCTTCAACGTTCTCTCCAAAGTAGCTCATCAAAGCCGCGTCAGCCTACTCCACCCGGCGCAAACCTATTTACCTTCTGAACCTCATCCAATGTTGTCTCTGCGTGTTCAAGACCACTGCAGCGGCCGCCTACGCCGTCGTGCTTAATCTTTCCTGCGCTGCGCGCTCCCCACTCATCAACGTGCCGATGATTCTATGCTGGGATGTCATCTATGGCATCATGTTGTTGAAACTACTTCTGTTTGCACGGTACAAACTGCTGTGTAAAATCATGTTTGCTGTGGGTGTGACGGTGCATTTTGTGATTGTCTTGGTGGCAATCAGTCAGAGAGTTTATCGGATGAGTACTGTGGGATTATGTGGGGATAAGTACCCGCTTTTGTACAAACAGCAATATGTTATTGAGGTGGGTGGGAGGAGCGTTTTTTTGCTGCCTGTCCGTCGCGATTTAATTTTGCCTTTCGTCAATATTTGCAGATGGTAATGGAAGGTTTCACCGCGATCACTTTGCTACATGGACTCATTATGCAACGTAAAGCCGCCACATCTTTGTTCTCCGGGACGCAAGATATTCTTCGACAGCTTGCACAAAATGAGCACCTGCGGGTATTCCTTGTTGTGGTATGCACGTCAGAGTAATCAGGCATAGCCGCTTCACTGTGCTGACATCCATCCACTGTCTTCGTTTGTACTGTTCAGTTCCTCATTACCCTGAAGGTGGCTCTCGCCTATTCCCCTTCCGCGGACTTCAAAATCGTTGCTTTCACACATGCGGTAGACTCTGCGCGATCCGCGCTGGTTTGCTGGGCGCTCATCCGAGAACAGCGTAAGGTGGCAGCAGCAGCATCGATGAGAGGCAGTACCAGCAACCGGATGAGCGCAGCTGGACCCGGTGCGGGGCCCAAAACCGGCATAGCTCAGGGCCCGCCGAAAATGCTTGTGCAGAAGTATTCCGCTGCGGTGGAGGATGATGGGTCGGCCAGAACTTCTGGGATCATTGGCCGATTGGGATCTTTGAGAGATCATGGAGTGGGGCCGGGAAGGATGGGATCGGTTTCGGTATCGGGACAACCTAATGCGGGGAATATGGTTTAGGTGCGAGTAGCGCAGGACTATGCTCAATGGTAAATGTAAGTAGCAGAAAGTACGTGCTGTAGGAACTGTAGTTGTACTGTAGTAGTTAAAGTGTAGACTCAAAAACATTAGCTGCAATTGGGATGACCCGGTCTATGTTCAGCAGCTGGTTTCAAAAGAGAACCGGCATCCCGTTCTGCCCCCCTCCCCCTTTCCAAGTCCCCTG
>JADGKA010000310.1:0-25883 GCA_027604605.1 Borealophlyctis nickersoniae
ATGTTAACGTTGGGTTGAAACGATAATGCAGGAGAAAAAAGATCCCCATGCCCTTCACCCAATTTGAATGCCCAGTGAATTCGTTTGAAAACCGGGCATCAGGATACTGCGTGACCAAAGTCCAAGAGGAAGCGGAACCATAAGAAAGGTTTGTTCTTTCCAGCAGGTTGACCAACATCCGCACCATTGCTTTTGTCTGAACACGGCTGTCAATCCGCCGGGAATACTCTTGGTCAATGTCAGCAACCTGGTATAGTACGGAAGTCGCAAACCTGCTTTTTTTGGGAATTCCCGCGACGTCAAACCGGTGGAATGCTGTGCAATAATGTACTCCCGCTGTTGATGGAAGGTAACACTAGGGGTTTGTGACGTCAGCGAGGAAGAAGGTCAGGTTCGGATGATGTGCCGTATACAGAATGCCTCACATCAGTTTTGTTTCATACTTTTGAGGTTCTCCTCCTTTTTTTGCTGCCTGACAGGACGCGGCCCGAAGAAAGGAATGAAAGGGTGATGAACTCAATCTAAACTCCACTGGAATGGGGTGGCCACATTCATTTCCGCCAAGGCCAATGGAACGCCTTTAAATGGCGCTCTAATCATTTTCTAAATCTTACTTAGAAGGGATACCTCATCCCCCCGACCGACTAGACATTCCCTGTTCGGTTAATCACCGCATCACACTGAAATTGCATTGTTTGGACTTTCGGGCTTTTTTTGCATTTGCAAATCGGAGATGCCAGAGACAAGAAAACAACACGACAGCATTTTGTCCAAGTCCTTGGTAGTCTAATCTCGTCCACCGTATCCTCTGCGATGCGCAAAAAACATTCTGGGCTTCGCTATCAGCCCACAAACACCATCTGCTTTTTCTCGTTCTTTTGGCGTCGGATGTACCGTTGCCGCAACCGCCAAAAAAAATGGTTTTGCTTGTGGCCGATATGCACCATTTTCGTCTGTTGAAACCAATGCGTTTCATCCAGTCCACAGCTCACTACGCTTGCATGGTACTTGTCTAGCTTAGACCTGACGTCTTTTTGTAGGAGCGACCAACGTTCTTTTACAAAGGAGGTGGAAGTAGATAGGAGAGCCTCACGCCTCGGATTCCAGGTAAATCCGAACGATACATGTGGACTCAGATACCTACTACATAAGCGCCAAAATCCCGCGGTTGACGACTGTACTGACATCTTGACACTGCCGGCTAATGGTGCGCGCGCAGTCGGCTTGCGGCCGCCTTGGGTATCCAGCACGACCCTGTTGTCCGGTGGACGCGACAGTCGCGAAGCTCTGACAGTTTGCACCGTTCCAGCTGCAGTTGTACATATTTTGCCTTTCAAGGAACCTTTTTGGACACCGCAAGGACAGCTTGCAGAGGGAACCGTGTTTGACGGGACGCAGACACATATTTTGTGCGCAGGCGAAGGGTTCGAACCATTTGAATCAAGAACTGCACGATAGCTCACTTTCTCCCTCTAATACCACTGTCTATTTTTGCTGAATGAAGAGCCGAGCTGTTCACTAGCCACCTGTGGGACGCAAGCATGAGCACAGTGGAACGGTCTTCTGGTGGGAGAGCGGTATGAGGTTTCCCTTTCGTCCATCCCCTTGGGAAGGTTGGTGTGAGCAGAAAAAGAAGGACTCTTGAGTCAGATGTTCCCCGTGTACATGCCAAGATTCAACCCGCTTGAGTCACTTCAATCCCATTCTTTTGCAATTTCCTTGTTCCTTGTGTGAATTAGCATCCAGATGGGGCCGCGAGAGGAAACAAAACTGTATGTACATGCGTTCAGCGGTGACCTAGGGCATTGGACCGGTTGCGCTCAGTCGACCCGGACGTGGCAGAGACCGGAACACACACCCAGGGCGCAGGTTTAACTCCTTCATGATGAGCTTCTTTGTGATCAAGCTCCGATATACAAGCTGCCGGAACGGAAGCAGTTCCTGCGACTCGCCTGTGAACGAAGCATCACCTCGCATCAACATCGTCGGATGTGACGAACCGTAGCTGACCGCTGCACCTTTGACGGCTTTCGTGGAGTAGTCGTACGCTCTCTGTTTTCTCTAACGTGTTCAGCAGGTGGCAGCCAAAACAAAAAAGTTGAGACGTGTACCAGTTGTACCACTCCATCGTTTTTCGCACCTCATTGAAGGCATCGGTCACGACAAGGTACTAGGCGTAGCAGTATTGGGCGCAAGTGAAATGTGTTTGTCGCCGACCCCCCAACAGGACCTTCCACCAATCATACAGAATAGATACCCGAGCGTACGGCTCAAGTATACCCAGTTCATTTTTTCGGACCCCACTGGTCGCCCGACGTTTAGTGATCTTCCGTTTTCTGCGCCATCACCGTTCTTCCCTCCATAAACGCGCGCGGACGATGGCAAAGCGAACAACAGTGGGGTGATGGAAATGCCAACAAAAGTGGGAATAGAACGACAAGGGGGCAAAAATTGACCATAGCTCTTAGTCCTTGGCCCGCATTTGGAGGAAGCACAGGATGTGGCAGGCTTGGGTTCGATAAAGTGTTTCCCGACATTCAGCGGATATGCAAACATATTTGTAGACCAGTGGACCGTAATAAGGAAGTAAGCTGCGCCCCGCACATCAAGGCAGACCTCGCTGTCCGAGCGAACTTCCATATAACCACTGCCCCCAACCGAACAAATAGACACGACAACCCTGAAAATGAAATGTCCGAAATGACATTGCTCACGCGTGCGCTGATGGTTCGTGTTAAGAAGCATGAGCCGAAATTTTTTGCGGCATAAAGGGGGGACATCGAAGACGGCCAGACTCGGAATTGACTGCGCGGAAAACCCGTCGGCAAACCGCGCACCCAGCTATTAACCTGGCACTGCGTTTCTCACATCTACGTTACTAGTTGCGTTGTATTGCCTTTACAATCATAAATCCCCCTCATCTCCCACCTAAATACTCTTTTCCAGAATTAAAGCACCGCCATTGAATTACACTACATATCGGCACGTCTTCCCCTCTATGTATGCCCAGAATGCACAACTGAAATAGTCCGCCTCAATTTCTGTATCCAGACCCTTCGCCTCCGTTCTCATTACTGGACCCCTTCTTAACTATGTTAAGCTTTGGAATGCACAGCTGAATGAAGTCCGTCTCCATGGTAACATTCTGACCCGTAACAATGAGATCAACACCGAAGGCCCCCGTAAGTTTGCCCGTCAAGCCGAAAACCATGTTGGTAGCCGCCCCACCAGAGAGGTTGATGAAGGGACCCGTCACTTGCAACGAGCCGATATTTGGGAAAAATAAGGTGTAGGAGCACTGGCCCAACTGAGCTGCAACGGAAACACCGATACAGTATCCGAAAACGGTGCCGACGACTCCAGTGTTGGCAAAGTTGCTGATAAACTGGGATACCGAATCCTTGGGGATGTTGCCGGGATTGTTACTTGCGACAATCGTGAAGTTGTCATCGCTGGTGGTCAGGGGGCCAAACGCGGTTGTCGGGCCAAATGCATAGTTGAGGACGATGTTTTCTTTGAAATAGCCAGCTGGACAGTTGAGCTTGCTCTTCTGCACGTTGATGACACTGCCGGCGATGGAGAATTGGAAGGGCGGGCCATCTGGATTCTGGCTTAAACCCGTCTTTGATGGAGCAAATAGAAGAATGGAAAGGTGAGCACTGAATCAGAAAATGTACTAATGACTAAAGGTTGGGTGCCACAACGATGTTCCTACCATAGGGTCTTCGTCCACTGTTCCTACCATAGGATCGTCGTCGACGCGGTCGACGCCGCGCGGCATGCCTTCAGCCTTGCCGGTGAGGAATCCCGTGGTGCAGAGGGCGAGAAGAGCGGTGGGAATGGTAACGATCATCTCGATGTTTGATTTGATGTTTGACCGGCAGATTGTATGAAGGAGAAGTTAAGTGAACACCGATGTTTTGATTGGAGACTGGGGATTGTATTTGTTGAGGGGTCCGTTTCTGCAAGTCTCCGCGCAGGATTTGGGCGGCTTCAGAGTTTTGCCATCTGGGAGGAAGACAACCTCATCAGACCCGCTGAAGTTCCGCTTATTTCGCTGGCTGTGTCGAGCTTTGGGGCCTTACAGCTCGAGAGGGAGGCCAGCCATTTTGTAGCTTTCTGTACATATGATGGTGGCAATCGTCAAGCAAAATTTCAGCTTTGAAGGCAGAGAAACGGTTGCAAGATCGCACACCTTCCGTCAAAAGTTAGCACGTCTGTAGTTTTCTGTATATGTGGGATGAATTACCTTTGCGGGCTTGAAGGAGATGAAAGACCCATGGCCACAAAATTCCTTTGAAGGTGATGAAAGACCCACGGTCACAAAATCCCTTCAAAGGTGGTGAAAGACCCACGGTCGCAAAATCCCACGCTTGCCACGCTGTTATCCCACACTTACTTTTTTTGGTTTACATCTTTTCGCTGGGGCGGGAGGCTGGTTGAGGGGTTTTATGCAAACAAGTTAATGGACAAAACGTACAGTATGGTCAATCCGTGACAAATATCGGAACATTTTTACTGACTTGTCGGCGAGCCTACCTACGTTCAGTCTCGTCCCACAGCCCAAGCAAGCCAGAACTTCCCTGCCGAATGAAGGAAATTCTGAGCAAGCACAACGTAGCGTTTGGCCCGTATTATCCATTCTATTTTGTCATATCCGGGCGGAGCAATAAAAGGCATCGCGAAAACACCAGATCAACTGCGCATTCCTCCGGCGCCTAAATGAAAGAGGGTATCCCACCTTTATCGGGCGCGGATAATTAGGTATCACTGTTTCTGTTGCTTCTCTTCTTCCAATCACGCTATTGAAAGTGGAAAACGAAGAGTGCTTACTGCCGCATAGGAGTTCCATTGTGGAGGTTAATGGGACGCGTGTACTGGCCGGTTTTTCTTTATTGCTTGAAATTAGTTCCCAAACACCTCGGGATCAAGAAAACACACCAGTGAAAAATATAAAGCAGCCAGAGAAAAAGTTGAACTCGGATTGGGCGCTCCACAGGCACATTTCACTTCCCGAAAGTCTGTCGCGTGGAGGAGCATTGGGGTTCGTAAGCAGCAACTATTGACGCTGCCATATCACGACATACCTCCTATGAGATTAATGGGTTTTGGGTGCTTAGGCAGTGGTATTGATGCCCTCCAGTGTCACCAGCTCCTCCTGCAGTCTTTACCGTTTTTGCTACACGGTCAAGCGCAGTCTGCCCAAAGGTGGTGAACTCCCTGCGCGCGTATTTTGACAGTAGGCTCCGCTTAATCGAAACCTGCAATAGGGAACCCTGCGACCGCAAGAATTTCCCTTTTACACTGTGTTCAAATCACTTGGGCAGAATATGGAACTGCGCAGTCGAATCGGAGTGGGATCATGGAAACCGTGGCGTCCCACACTAAAACAGGTATCCAAATGCGTTCACCACGCGACCATGCGGTGAATATATGTTCGCTCCTAGGCATGCAGAAATTTGGGTATGAATCTTGCTTGGTTCAGATCGCGGTCGCTAACTTGATTTGAGAGTGAGGGACAAGCTGGGACTCATTCGGTGTTCTTCAGCTGGTTGACGCATGTTGTCATCGGTCTGCTGCAAATTTTTTCGACGACCTCATTGTACCATACTCCGTCTCCCCACTTGCATTCAGGCACCCCTGACTCTTGCCACCTCTACCACAACTTCTTACCATCATAATGCAAATGCCTATAACAAAGAATGATTGCGATTCATGGATGACAATCACTACATTTGGGCCCAAGAACGTGGAGCATTCCCACCCGAAATGGCTGCGCTTGAAATGGTGGACTGCGCATCAACTGCGCCCCACATGAACGTCATGGCCAAAACAAAAAACGGACTATGTAGATGTATCATCCTTAACACGCTTCTTCCCTCTCACAATAAGGAGACAATCCACTTATGCCGTGACTTTTTAGACTTCTCGGTGGACTCCCTATACCCGAGAAGGGGATGCGTTGCGTACTTCCCCCACTTGAAGTCGAAACATCCTGACCAAGAATGAGAGTGACGGTGTTTTGTTTAGCTTGTTGATGCACTGTTCAAGGAGTCCGACAGAAAGCTGTTAAAAGAATGTAGAAATGGGGTAGCTGCCCATTCAAGCATACGATTTCGTCCTTATACTGTGTCCCAGTTTTTTTTACTCGTCGTTCTCGGCTTCCCATGGACACAGGCCACGAGAAAAAAGTGATTGCAAATAAAAACAATCAGCGGCTGTTACATTCGAAAGTTATGCAGGCATTAAAGAACAGAGGATTGTTGCTTGGATTGTGGGACGAAGGAAGTGAAGGTACAAGGTTTGTGTTCACGGTACGGGACGCCGCTCCGCGAACGCGAAAAGACGATGACCGGTTTGGACGCTTGTTTGAGGACAACTCTTTGGAGATGGAGTGTGAGGGGAAAAAGGACTTACTATGAGGGACCAACAGCTGAGTTCTGCAATCGGAATCGAAATTTCCGGTGCAGTTCATCATCTCTGCAGAGGCACCATCTTACCGTTCTGGCCGGTCAGAATGTGGCGACAGCCATCGGCGGGCGGGCTATCATGGTGCGCATCATACAATCCTTGACGTGCGTCGAAGAGGTTTTGGATGCCCACAAAGCCATTCAGAATCAACCGCAGTCCTAGCGTTCGGTGTTACCACGAATTGATGTATTCTGTTTTTTTTTGGCGTCGTCCGGCAAGTAGAATGAAATGACCAGTTTCGCGTGTGCTATTCGTGGGACATCGTAGTAAATGTCCCCGTACTCTTACTACACTAGGCACAGGCGCTCTCTGGCAAGGCCAGACCTGCGAGAGGCCACACCGGGTGCAAATCGCAGCTACATCTTTTCTGAGCCGGAATCGAACGCAGATTTTGCCCCAATCTTCATATCTTTCCACAGAGTTTTGTTTTTTTAAGGATGTGGCGGGAAAGGGGCAAAACCCCCCAAAAAAATACGTTCACTCCTCCCGACATACTCAAACGCTTAAGAGGTTTCAAAGCCGTTGAGAGCAATGTGAGGCCGCGCCGCAAGCAGGTATATACGGCAGTACTTCTTGCTCTTGAATGACACAGTCACACTTCGTCTTGCGAAATCTGCCGAGACGCGGACGCAGGCCGTGCATGCCAGACACCGAGTAAGATCGACCTCACTTCGACAAACCCAAAGTTCACATCGTCCTCAGTACAGGTATCTTCCAACCCTATGTTGCGGAATGAAGAAGAAAGAACTTGCGGTGCGACTGTCCGTCAATTCTTCACCACAATGAACGGTACTAGGGCGACGCTTGCCGGGAAAAGTACTGAAACACATTTGCGTGAGCAATCATCGCGCAGAATCACATGTGCATTTGCAGTGTGGTGGTGCCTGTGTGTGAACGGGCAGAAAAAAAACGAAGGAGCTCCTACGCATTTTTGAGGGGTGGCGCATCTCAAACGGTCGGCATTATGGAGGTTATGAAACTTGCAACGTAGGGCAACTTTGCGTGAATCGTATTTTGGCAATGAGCGGTTGTGAATTCCACCTGGAACTCAGACGACGGTTCATGATCGTGGCGGGCCAAGGTTCTAAGGTTAACTGCGCGCGCAGTTCTACAAAGTTACAGCGTAGCGGAAAAAAAGAGAGAAGTGTATGGGGGATGGAGTGCCGACGGGAACTTGAATGACGGTCCCATCACCTACGGCGACCTGCCAGCGCTATGCCTACCACGGCCAGTGCGCAGTGCATCATCTTGAGTAGAACACGCTCTGCACGAGGCAAGGCTGCATTTCCAAGTGCCCGGGACAAATAAACAATGTTTTCGACCAACTCAATGGCGTTGCGGTTGGGTAAACCACCAGACCACCACGCACCCAGTGCCCGTTTCACTTTCACAGACAAGTTTGCAGGGTGGTGGGTAATCGTGGTAGAGATTCAAGCGACAAGGCTGACCATCGTCACAGAGATCAAGGAAAAAAAGTTGGGTCAGTAGTGAAGCTAAGGGACGTGTGCTCAAAAACCGGCAAGGTTTCTAGGCACACATTCACAACGGTGTTCACTTTGCATTCCAGACTATGTGGGCATCTGACCCTTTCTAAATACAGGCCAACAGCCACGCTGCTTGACCGTAAATGCATACTACACTCTCACAGGCTATAAAGTAACATCCTACTGCGCTGGTATAAGGAATGGTCATTTAATACCAGGGTAGATTCCCTCGTTTGGGACTCCCTTTGTGGACGATTAGGACCGGACACGTGATGTGAACCCATATTACCGCTACATTTCTGTGCCGAGCACGGCGAAAGGAATCGGCATGAAGGTATCCAGAACCGTACTCTGGTTTCGTTACTACCCTCTTGCATAATGTTCCAATACTTTTTTTCCAGCATGTAAAGTCCTTCGTTTAGGAACGAAAAGCGGCACGAGAGGCACTTCCTTGACCCTCATTGTTGAGACCAAAGCATTGGATGTTGTGGTTGACAGGACACGACGGGTTGAAAGAAGGGTACTCGCACTTTACGCCGGTGGTTTACCCATATTGTGACCCTTGACGCTTTTTTTGCCGCCCAGAGGATCACACCCGGAAACGTACCACCCCCGGCCCCTCATCGTTGACAACAACACTGATGCGTTGCACCACACCGCAAGCCATGATGCGCAGTTGGATGAGTATCGTTTGGGTATCCAGAACCGTACGGTGATTTGCTTACCCCATTTTCCCTTCCTGGTACCCCTTTTTTTGTGGTGTTCAGAAGAATGTAAACGGGTGTGCAAAAAGAACGGGTGAGGTATTGCCTTCCAGCGGGGTCAAAGAGGGCCAAAAGCAGTGGGGCCGAAGTTGCGGTGTTCCCTCCTGGCAAGCCAAGAGGAGCTCGTCCCACTAGTTTAGCCCGTGGATATTCGTTAAATTTGTTTTCCGTAGGGAGACTGTGACAATTTTGGGAGCGGATGCCAGACAGTTTATTTTTGAATTAGGTTGTGCAAGTGGAGAACGTCACGCCAATGCCTTGCAACTGCGCACCCAGCTCAAACCACGCCCACATCAGACCGTGACATTGACGATTTGCGACTGCGCACACAGCTCAAACTGACCAACACACGTCACCGTCCTGCCGCCCAACGCAGATGGACTCTCAACAATACCCTCGATCCCCGCATAGTTGGACCGGACTGAGCTGGTGCTACTTAGCACCTAGGTACGCTTCCTCTTTTTTAGTGGATGCGGTGTGAGAGCCAATTTGAGCTACCTGACTGGCAACTGCGCAGGCAAACTCCGAGCGCATGGATTGAGTATTCCTCGCACCGCTCCACCTACAGCATTGAGAATCACGTCAAGCACAAACAGAAAGAAGAACTGTTACCGACGTACACGCTGCCCTCGCAACGCCCAGTGAAGAATTTGTGCAAGTGGACAAGATTGGTGCGCTGTTCATTGGCGAGACATCAGCACCTTGATAGAAGCGAGACAGCACACATTTTTTGTGCCTCCCCAAAGGTACGGGGGGCTGGGAAACGGAGGTCCTGGTCTCCCCTCTGAAAATGTCAGGGAAGCGATCCCGCCGCCGGTTCGCGCGGGCGATTCCGCATGTTGACAAACCTATTGGTCCGTCTAGTACAGAAGCCCTTTTAATCCGGCGCGGATGTGAGTCCGCCGAAAAAAGAATTGAGCTGAGCCCAAGTACCGACGACATGCTACGAAACACACCCGGGACGTGCGCCCGAGGACTGCGTAAAACGGAATCGTCAAGCTTACGGCTTGCGACTGCGAATGGAGTTACCAAATCCGGAGCGGCGTGGATTAATATGCGCCGCAACGCTCCGCCTTCACCCCTCCATCAAACCATCTATCCATGTTTCGTTCCTGTGAACCACGCTTTTTGGTGGAAGTGGAATGATAGATGTAAACACTTCCATTCGCCATGCAATACTCTGCTGCGCATTTTTTTTTCCCTCCGCATCGTTCCTTTGCAAGGAGATCCACAGTTCGCAACAGGTTGGGAGTGCTAAACCCAAAAAAGGAATTTCAGCCAAGTTGCAAACCATATGTGAACCTGCTTTTAACAGTATCAAAGCGTGGAGATGCGGGAACATACATGAAACCGCAGTCGCCTCCAAGGAACTTGTACGGGCTGCATGATCTAGTGGTAGCTGGTATGGTTCGCGCCACAAAAAACTGCGTAGTTATTCCCATCGGCGAGGAGCAGCAACACGGTCTGTTGGCAAACGATGGCGTTTACCACACTTGGGCGGCTCACCAAGAGAAGACAGCACGACCTCATCCCTTGTAGTGCGATACTGGAAATGATCGGTTCCGGGTGCAGCTTACGACATTTCTGGCGCCGGTCAATCATGTTTAAGCTATCCATGGAAGTGGAATGTTAAGATGGGAACGATTCAAATTGCCATTAAATCATGAAAATCACTTTGTAGGCTTTTTTTGCAAGAATTCAATCCAACTACCCGTTGGAAGTGCAATCCCGAGAAGAAAAAAAAAACGTCTTTAATTTCGCATGCCATGGTCAAACCAGCGTTTGACCGGTTGACGGTAACAGCCCAAGCATAATAATGTGGGTCTCCGACAACTTGGCACAGGTTCAGATCCAATTGGTACCCTGTATAGTTTCCCATTGTTAACCGGCGTAGACTCCGAACTGGCGATCAGTGGTGAACGGTGGTATTTACCGTACTCACCCTTTGCCATTGGGAAGATATATCTTCCATCTGCACCGTTCCCTGGCAAGAATTTAACAGTGCGGACGCAGTTGGGACCGCGAACCGAAAAAGAGGAATATCAGCATGTCCAGAGCACCATGCAACCTGCGTTTGACCGCCGGAGGTATCAGACCGAGCACATCAATGTGGATCTGAAGGGAACCGGAGTCGTCACTTGCATGGGTTGCATGATCCATTTGGTACCCTGTACGTTTTCTCACCACATAAGTTAAACTGCGTAGTTACTCTGAACCGGCAACCAGCAAGACATCTGCTTGGTGAACGCTTTATTTACCACACTTCACCCTCCACCCCGGCACCGAATGTCCCAACCAAAAAAAAGAAATTTCCGATCCAATCGCCGCTCAAACCGGACCCAGAATCATTTCTGGAGTCACAGTATGTTGGGACTGTAGCGTCCTATCTTCTCCAGGCGGATACAGGTATTTTGAACCCGGATGAAAATGACGCGATGGTTTCCGGGCACGAAACTTTTGCAAAGGGTGTCCGACGGACTTGCCATCTGGCGGACAAAGATACCGGCCCGTCTTGATTATTTTTTTTGTGGTAACTTACTGGTGATAAGAAACCCAAAAAAATGTCCCAATTTTTGGAAGGGGTGCAACAACGGAAGTACGACTATAAGGAGTACGACCATGAGTACGAGTACAGCAATACCTGATAAGGATGGCATAGCCCAGATCGTCAGGACGACGTGCCCCTCAGGTGCAATGAAGCATAATTAGTGTTGCAAGGTTAGAAAAGGGCCGTATGCCAGTGCTTGCCAGCCCGAGTTTGAAGGACTCCGCTCGTTCGGTTGTTCTGCAATTGGTGGATACCCCCGCGGTATCCAAAGTCGAAGAGCGAGCGCAGTCCAAAGCAACCAACGTTAAGGAACGACCGGTGAAACAAGTGGAAAGCCTGCCTGCCTGCAATTCAACGGTAGTGCGAACCGCCCCGCCCACATGTCGATATTTTCTTTACCTTTTTTTTGGTTAGCGTCATTTGTATCGAGTTCGTTTATGCAATCAGACCCAGGGGGAACATTTGTCATAAAACCCCGTCAACTTCGGGGTGTGCATTCATGAGAAGTCATCCAAATGCAGTACCAATAAATCCCGATGACGCCTTCGAGTAAGTAAGACGTTGAAAACCAGCAATCGCAACCTTGCTTCAAAAACGCGCGTGGTCCTACGTATCAATTCCCGTTATCATTTTTTTGCGGGACATGGTACATGTACTGGGAAATGTACTAGTGTTCTTTTTGGCGGGGTATTTCCACCGCTCAAAGCAAGTGTACGCTTAAATTCTGTACATTTAACCTTTGGGATAGTGCCAAAAAAACGACAACCCGAATCGGTCCAAGTTGTTCGAAAGTACCCTGCGAGCCCTCGTATGAAGGGCTGGGTGCTCCGTTGAGTCAAACAACGCGGTGAGCCGTAACCTACAAAAGCGGCCGGCCCTGCGGAGAGAATAGCATCATTCATGACAGAAGTCCTGCTTCAGCGCGCTTACACAGATGCTGCTTTGTTTATGGTCAACGATAAGGAGGAGGGCTGAACATCTCCCTTCCGCCGCTGCTGTGAACAATCCACTTTCTCTTTGCAATGGAAGCTGACTGCGTTAGATCACCCTTCTAACCTTCCAGCGTACGATACTTTTGCGAACGTTTTTGGGGGAAAGAAAGAAAATTGTAAGAGCGTCTGGAGATGTCGAGAATGTGGTTAGCAATTCCACCATTTGGCAACGGAGAGCGTTCAATTGGGGTCACAATCGAAGTGCGAATTGGCAACGAAGAGCCTTCAAGTCAGGTCACAGTTGAAGTGCTGAGAATCATTGGACGTTGAATTGCTTGCAGGATTATGAGATGGCGCGTATTCCGAACCTCCGTATAAACCCAGTCATTTCTTCCTTTTTTTAGTCTTTTTGTTTCCTCGGAGCAAAAAGATACTCTGTCATTCAGAAGGTGGAGAACATCTCCCCAGCCGTAATCAAAACTCAGCTGAGAAGTCAAATTGCCGGGGGACAGCGGTCCTAATCCTGTCGAAAGTCAACTGGGTGGGCGACTGAAGCGACTGCGCGCGCATTCACAGACAGACCTCCCTGACGGGCAATTTAATCCCATGCATGATGTATCACTATCGCTGCGCTATTATCTTGAAGCCTTCATTTACACCCGCACTGCATCCCGAATTTGTCCTCTGATTGCCCCGTTAATGGATGGCAAAGAGGACCATTCGTTATGTTGGAGGACCAATAACAAACCGTTTTTTTGACCGTCCATGTGTGTCCACCTGGAGGCACCAAACGCTCCAACGACGAAAGGGCTTCCCTTCAAGTCGCACTGCATATACCCACACACCGGTGGCTGGAACACTCGGTAAATCTTCGAGGGGGTTCACATATATACGAATATCTAAGCAGGTAGTTGTGCTTGCGAGAATGCGGACCCAACTGGGGCATCAATTGTGTTGTGATGGAAGGATGGAAGAGGGAGCAAACCGCCCCAAACGCGCGTGGTTTCTATGTTGATTGCCGACCCTGTGTTTTTTTTGGCGGCGCATCAAATGCGCAGGCGGCTAGCAAGGCGTGCTTGCATGCGTTATCCCAATGGTTTCTTTCATGTCGGTGGGTCGAATGTACCGTAGAAGACGGCCACTGATAAACCATCACCAACAAATTCATTCCGAGCACCCTGCGAGAAGTTTCAGATTCGGACCTTCGCCGATCGGATTCGACGGCATTGCAAATCAGTTCTCGTCCGAAGTTTTAATTTTTCTAGAGTTGCCTTGTGAGAGGTTCCTCCATCACTGCAGAAAAAAAAATGAAAGGTCTTCTAAGAGACAGTATTTGAACCTGCATACGAAATGTCGGAGGTGTCAAAGGAGATATCGCTGGGCTCTGGCAACCCAGGGCAATTTCATGCGAGGGCAACCAAAGAGAACGTCGACTTCGGATCTTTCACCTTACACATCTCTTTGCTTGGGAAACTTTGAGACTTCAAAATGTGCCAAGGTTGCAAAAAAACTGTTTCCCATACATGGGCTGTTATTGTATTGAGACCCTCGCTTTGAAAGGTCAGAGGTCCGCGTGAACCGTAATGTGCTGTGTCAAGGACGGAATTCAGGTGTAGCGGGACACGCAGCGCTGTCTGGACGCTGTGACCACGCAAAAAAAGGCAAAAGAATGTTCCCTATATGTGCTGCTATTGCATTGGAACCCTCGTGGTTAGAGGTCCGGGCTATAATGCGCGGTGCCAAGTACGGAATTCAAGTGTCTCAGGACAGGCAGCGCTGTATGGCCGCTGTCATCACGCGCGTGAACTTCGAAGTCAATATTGGATACCCTGCAACAGTGAGGCTGCAATCACTGCGCGCGCCGCTCCCATATCCTATTCGGTGGAACCAGACGCCCCGCGAAAAAAGGGTTTCATTCGGGAGTGCCAACACACCACTGGAGCCCTCGTTAAAATGTGAGAGGTGCGCCCAACAATTGTACACTCTGAGATAGAGGGCGGGGCAGGCAAGTTGAGAGTGGAAAGGGGGACACATGGCTCAATATTACCGTTCGACAACGGGCAAGGTTAAGTATTCGCTGTGTTCTACATCTGCGCCCGAATGTTTACGTAGGCGGTTGAGATGCGGTTGCGCTGGCCTAGGATGCCTGGGGTAACGTTTTTTTTTGTTGTAATGTAAGAGTTATGAACCAAACTGCGTGAAACTCCGAACACAGGTACAAGCAGGAGAGATAGATGCGTGGCCGCTCAAACTGGTTGCAGTGCGGGTTTGCAAGCGTCCGCTACTCCCATCCAGAGGATACCCTCTCGCTTTTTTTGCCTGCCTCCACATCCTGTCACGCTACTATGTGTAACGCTACTAGGCATCAGCCCAAAGGTATTCGGGGGTTGAAACTGCAATGTTATGAACGGGGTGGCCTGCGTGTGCGGGTTCACCTAAACTATGTGGGGTCGGGTGGCAAGTCAAAAACCAAATAAAGGCGGTCCTCCGTCATGCGGAAGGTCAACCGCGAGCGCAGATGAATCGAACGCACATTGCGCACTACATTCCACCAAACCCGTCACACGCGGTACCGTCCCAACCCCATTGTCCGCGAACTGCAATAGTTCGAAATGGCGGAACGATCAACACGTTCCACCGTTCATGATACACCAGCCGGGCATTTACGGCGATCAACGTTTTCCCGCCTTTCAACCACATGCACAAAAAAAGAAAAATAAATATCTGAGCTTAACTTCGGATACCCTTTTTTGAACCACGGCTTTGAAGGGTCATGTCACGTTGCACATTTGAGCAAGTTGGCCCCGGTTACAAGGGCTGAGAAAGATAGTTCAGTTCAGTTCACCATCGCAGTTCAACAAGGGGTAAGGTTAATCATTCAGCCTTTGCATCTGCGACCGGGACTCTTCACGAGGGTAGTGGATGCGCTTGCGAGGGGGCGGATCCGCTAGTATGACCCATCTGTGGGAACCTCTTCCGCGTTTCGTTATGGTGAAAAAACTGGTGGAAAACCGCTAAACACCTCCCGAAACCAGTGCACTCGTTTGTGAAAACTGGGTTTAAATGCAGCGGGATGAAGGGTCAAATGCACCTCCAATCCGTTTCCTCCTCTTTCTTATTCATTTTTTCCCGGAAATCAAGCATTATATGCTCGCGTTTGACGATATATAGCCAGCCAGCTCCGCGCCTCGGTGCCCAACAATCATTGCTTGAGCCCAAGTTAAAGCGACTGCGCGCGCAGTTAACCTCAAATGATCACCAACCTTACTGTATGTACGCTGCCAAATCACCCTGCCCCATCCGTCCAGCATTGGCAATGAAAGATGGATCCGAATGAGAGATGGAACCGTAGCAGTCGGCCCATTTTCAATCCAACAAGACCCCCGTGCGGATCGCGTTTTTTTGCTTCCTGCTTAGAAGTTTCCGACAGTTCCGGATGGGATATCCGGAATAAGCCCGCAAAAAAAAGAAAATGGATTCGCATTCAACCCCTCATTTCGCGTTCCCGCGGCTGAGCAAGCCGGGTTGCGAGGCGAGGTGCGGCATCAAGGACGGAATTCAGGTTGTGTCTTGGGACAGGTAGCGAGAGCTCTTCGTACGCCGTTAGTCCTCCCACTTGCCGAGTATCAATTCAGGATTGGATACTCGGCAAGTGGGAGGACTAACGGCGGGCAAAAAGGGGGGCAATCTCGCGTGCAGATTCAGAGTGGAAGCTGTCTGCTTGCGCTTCCAACGAACGTTCTTTTTATGCGTATGTGCGACAAGTAACCGCTTGAATGTTTAGTTCAGTTAGTTAGGGTGACTGCGCGCGAAGGTTATCTAAAGTAGTACCCCACCAACTAGAGTTTGACGCAAAACGTTGCTTGTAACCCATCACCCAATACCCCGTAGGAGTAAAACCGAGAAATCAAACTGCTACCCTCAGCCAGTTACAGTTCGAGTGTAGTCTCAGGCAGCATTTTAGTTTTTTGCCGTATGTATCGTTGTAGTAGATGGAAACAGGCAAAGACGGAGTGAGGGTCGACGAAAAAGAGGTTCGATGAAAAATTAGCTAAAATACATCGAAATATGCCATTGAAGGCCCTGTATGAGAGGTTTGTGAGGCGATACGGCGCATAGCGCTGTGCTAGCAAAAGCGCAGCAGCACTTTCCAGTCAGGAACGGGATATAAGGACATAGGGTTGAAGGAGTAATTTGTGCGATACACTGTTGCGTACCTCAAATGTTGAAGCCACATCTTCAACAACCCGGAGAAGAATGGACCCAAACCGGATTCAAACAAAAGTTGCTTTCCTCGGAAAATTACGAGTACGATGACGAAACCACGTAAGGTTTCAGAACCATCATAAATTACCACGCTCTCAATTGCAACTTTACCGAGCGGATAAAGTACGAGCCTTCGCGACCTTACTAATAGCCGCTTTGTATTGGACTGTATAAGGAATCCGGCCATCGAGTTCGCGTGGGACGCTTATGGTGTGAGTACCCAGCGTTCCCATGAGGTTCATTTCATCCAATTCGGTTTTTTTCGTTTCTGAAAGCAAAACCGAATTGGGAACAGACAAGAGTGGAAATAGTTGTCGTGACAGTCGTGGCGAAGACGTCCAGGGTTTCTTTCAAAGACCGAAAAAAAAGAAGAGCGCTGCTCTTGGTTTGGCTTGAGAGTTTCATCCGGCAAGCCTCAAATCCTTATTTGTAAGACGCCGCTAATGTCACTCAAACCCGCACTTGGTCAATGAGTGGTATGCCTTTTCAACATGCTCAATCCTCTTGAATGCCTTCCTCGTCCCGGTGCTTCGAGTTGCTGGTGCCCTCACCTCACCTTCCCCCTCCCCAGTCTCGCCCCGCACAGAGAAAAAAGCACCAACCAAAGCACCAACCAAAGCCAGTGTGAGATCGCCACCGATGACTTTGCCTGCCTGCAGTCCTAACTTTCTCCCGCCATGCTGCACAAAGTTGCTTACAACCATCACCAAATTTGACGGTCTGTACCACCATACCACAGCTGCATTTGCATGTAAGCATCGCCAAATCCGATGACCTTTACAACCGTAAACAGCGGGATTGGGGAGAGTAAGAATGGGGCGGATGAGAGAAATTCCTGCGATTTTTGGCTTCGTCAAGAAACGACGCATGGGGAATACGAAGCAATGAAGACGAGCAAAAAAGTAGAGGTATCACCTGAAGGGTAACCAACGACGGCTTGGGCCCTAGGAGCTTCAAGTCGCCAATGTCAAGACCGAATAAGAGCCGCGTGCGCAGGAAATGGCAAGTCCATGTGAACGAAACACGACTCAACGAATGCCTGCCAAAAGAGGAGGGCAGAAATTCTTATTCTCACATAACCGCACACTGAACCGGTACACGCCATCAAGTTCACGTGTGGGAGTCTCTGGCACCACAACGCCATCCCATTCCCCATTATTACGCACACACAAGGCTGTGCAAGTTCCAGTCCCCGCAGGCAACCACTACGTCCAGCGGCAATGTGTGGATACTCAAAGCCGTGAAGGTTGCGACCTGAAGAGAAACCCATCTCCGGTCCACCCGCGCGGTTCCGCAAAGCAATCTGGGCGATGCGCAATGCAGCATGTCCGCAACTGGCGTTGGTTTCTGAAAAGCATCTCGCGAGGTCCAGAAGTTCAAAACGGCCCAGTACGCACTGCCAACTCCATTGCTGCCTTCTTTTTCCACTGGCTATCCTCTGTTTGACTTTAAACGGGTTATAAAGAAAGGGAGTAAATGGTTGAAAAAGACCCGGCGCGAACGTAATAGTTCCCGTCGAGCACAAATTCAGAAGCCTTTCATTTTTCACTCTTTGGCATAATGCGTGGATGGGTCTTTGGTCGATTACTGACCTTGAAGAGCCACAAAAAAGATTTGGATTCTGCTCAAATTGAGCAGCTTTGGGGCGTAGGACCAGCTGTTCTGTGGCAGAGCCTGGACCGCTGACCCCGAGCGTGCGTTCTCCGGACCCAAAATGAGAGGGCAAAGTGCAAACATCAAAAACGAATACAAATGGTTGATAGAAAACTTTACCATTCTCGGTGACGTCGTATCATCATGATCCTAATCGTATGTTGAGGCAATCAGGGGTCCAAGCGGGCCGCTCATGTTGATGCCTGCTCGCACTCAAGGCAACTTTTTTTCGTTGTGGTGACATACCTGTACAACCTGGACGCAGATCTTCTGTTGCGTATGGTAACATCGAACACTTTACTCACCGAGCACTACAAGAAGTACGAGTGGAGTTATTGACGTGATGGCTGCGCAGCTTCGCCCTGGGCTCGGTATCCAAAAAGATGTACAGCGGAACACCGTCCCCCATGTTAAAGGCAACTAGCTCCATGCCATGGGTTTCCCAAACTTATAGAGCGCCTGGTAGGCCAAAACTCCTGGAAGTGGTGTTGCGGATTGGACGGGATGGCGAGAAGTAAATTGGACCGAACTGCGGTTTGAATACCCCGGTTCGATGAATTGTCGTAAATTCCTTGATTTCGGGATTTCGTTTTTCCCACTGTCGTCCTTTGCACGTCAACTTCAAAGAAACATTCAATCGTAGAACCGAAGAATACGCAGCGTAGACGGTAGAGACTGTAAGTCTTGCCACCATTTCCCCATTTCGCATCAACAGAAGGTGCGACAAGGATATGTGATCCACAAACGGTGCAAACCGCAAAAAAGTGGTTTGATCGAATAATATTGTACAGCAGACATGCCGCGCAGAAAGGCCGGTCTTTTTCATAACGGCGGCAAAGTCTCAGACCAGGAAACACAATTCACCCGCACCCGCAGCTCTTCATCCATGACGGAACTTCTCAGGTGGTACGTAAGAGATGGATTTGTTCAATCTTAAATTAGCAAATGCAGCGGAATCGTAAACAGTAACAAAAGCTGGTGCGCAAACACCGGGAGCGCAGCTTGGTGCTGACCACCAGGAGCGGGAGCGCAGTTGATATAGTCGATTGGCTCTTTTCACCGGTTGCCCCGACGATGAAAGCGATGAGCCGCAGAGTACATCTTTCTGAGGATACTTACTGGCCGACAGAAGGGACCGCGGGATAGTGAGGTGCCACCATAGTGAAACTAGTCCCAGGCCATGGTACGGTACGCCAGAGCGCGCACTGATAAGTCAGCGCAGATTGGAGTGATTCGATGACCCCATTCTTCCGTGTGTGTCTATCTCACATTACCTTTTTTTCATACACCAGTATGGTTGAAGGCCCTAACAACTTCTGATTCATATGGGGTGGTTACCTTGGTGTTATCTAACAAGTAGGATGATTAAAAAAAGAGTTCAGCAACGGTCGAGAGTGACGTGGCCCAGACGTAGTAAGTCCATCGTCGCCATACTGCAGTGATATTTAAAAGCGTTCAAGTATCCGCACCGGCACGCCACATTTCAATGCGGTTATGGAAGTGTGTGTAGTGGCGGGAAGAAAACTTACAGGGGACGCAGGTGCTATGTCATGGTTGCTTCTGTATGGGTATTATTACTGACCGATTATCCTTTGCCAACCCTTCACACCTTTTTTCCCCACTGCCTCAAGTATTGTGCGTCAAACTTGTTGCCGACCTTGCCATCCATGTCTTTGGTCGTTGCTGGGTTTGTATGGCCCAAGTACGGTTCACGAATACCCGCCAAAACTTTTTCTCCGCGTGTTCTGCAATCCGTGCGAAAAAAAAGAGCTTTGAGTTCGATGATCATCGGAATAGGGAATGACCGTCCTGAAACCCTGTATGGAGTTGTTTGCCAGCGCTTGTGTCGGGATGTTCTTGTTTGTGGCTCAAGTTGCCGGTGGTTGTGCGCAGTGCGGATACCGGACCCAAAACCCCGCAGTTTACATGACAGCAGGACTTGGATATCTGACGACTCAAAATGCAATTAGATACGCTGTGGCTTCTGATGGGCGAATTGAAATGCAAGCTGCTGGCCTCGGTGAAAATGGGGTGTCCACTGCCGGGACCGTTAGCTGTCCGACCGCTACCATTTTTTTAGCAGGCGCAAAAGACGTGCTCCTTCGCTCCTTCAATCCAAAAGATTATCCAAAACTACAAGCGACGTTGCCCAACTTCACCCCCTGGCCGCACATTCCACTCACAAAAGAACAGGGCCGGACATGAACCAGGCAACGGTGGTCCACGCAGGAGAAAGGGACTAAGTACAGCAAAATCTAAAAGAAAAGTTACAGCACTCAGTATTCCCGTGTGGTCCCCCACCACAGTACTGACTGCGCCATCACCAGCTTAACTTCGGAGATCGGACGGGATCCGGTGTATTCTGGTGTGTATGGCCGTAACTGAATGCGATAGTGGGATGACCGGTTATATTCATTTAATGAGCCGTTTCGCACCAACATGTTCAACTCGGGAAAGATATCCGAACAAGGACGTATCCGCTATTAGGGTTTGACGCACGGTAGGCTCCTTCTCCAGCACAACCCGCACCAGCCAGCGGCTCCCCTCGTCAACCTGCAACCAATTAGCGCCGACTAGGTTTCGTTCTCTGCAACGAATGTTCGCTACGCTGCAGGCAGAGCAAACGTAGTCCCATGAAGTGCAAGGAAGCGCTCGTGCGCGCAGTCGACACCTCGGTGGAGAAACCCGCTCCACTTCAGTGCTTCCTGCAAGGAGTTGGGGGACAGATCCACGTGTCATTTTACTAGTCACTTGTATGTCTAGTTAAACGGCTATATACAAAGAAAAGGTGTACTCAAGCAGTATGGAACAGTCAACTGGTTGCCCAGTCCCCAAATCCCTTCCCCGGCCCTCGCGCCCCAACCGAACCCGACCGATCCCTCTATCCGCCCCATCCGGCCCGCAAAGAATTCTACGTTTCGTCACGCTGGAGCTGTGGCAACAACGTCGCTTGTCCCAACGTTTCCTGCACTACCGTTCGCCGCCGTCCCAAAATCGGGTAAGTTGGGTGAAGTCTTTTGACGCACGGTGGTTTTGAGCTGTTTGAGGAAGAAGAAACCCGCTATTGCGCTGTGAAGAATTGCGAAATGGCGAACGTTTCAATTCAAGTGGGAGCAGAATGTTGGTGAATCGCACTCAAGACAACAAAGCCGCGCTTTGTGACAGACGATCCTTACTGAAAAACAAGCATGCTCCCAACCAGTTGGAAAGCTTCGTTCCTGCTGTCCGGCCAGACGTACCGCAAGCCATACACTGCATACGACGTGAGGTCCGTCAATGTGCTAACAATAAAAAGGGCCACGAATCGCCAGCGGGCGTCCACAAATACAGTGGGTTGCTGCAGTTGGGCGGGTGGACGTTTGGCGTCTACCGATGAGTCATTTTTTGTCTGCTCGTTTCTCTCAAGGCTCGGAAGGTTTTGAAACGACACCAACTCCCTTTCCAGGGCGAAGATCTTGTGCACCATCAAGGGCGCCATAATCAAGTCCATGAGTGCCACGGAAGTAAATCCGCTCGTCGCCACGAGGTTCAGAAAGCCCCAATTCTTGTTGAAAAGCAGTATTACGTCTGAAAGGAATCCCAACGGGAAACAAACGAAAAGGAGTTTGGAGAGGGTGGGGACCAGCCAAGATGGGTATTGGATGATGGATTCAAAGAGGGTGAAACGGTCCAGTAGGATGAGACCATACAAACATCCTGTGCGGTTGGGGGTGTCTCAGTCAGTCAGCAACCTACACCGTTCCACTAGCGTACACCCCGTCAGAACGCATGCCAACTCACCCGAGGACATGTAGAACGCCATATCCACAACGTACGTCGCCACTTCATAGCGCTCTGACGATGCTATCGACATTGTACGCGCGCCATGACTGTCTCCAACTGTGTAAGGAACCAGAAACACAACGGTGCCAAACAGCGCTATGGAGCATGCTGTTATGAGTTTGGTGAGGCGGGGTCGCGGAGCAGAGAGGGATAGAAACGATTTGACATGGACGTAGGCTGTCACACCGCTAACGAGGATGCAGAGGATGTTGAAGGATAAGGTGACGATTAGGGAAGTCCCCATTTAGAAGCCGGGATTGAAGAGGCGTGGGTGTCTACTAATGGGATGGAACGCGTCCATTTTGTTTACTTTTGTTTGCATTGATCGCTCATTGGATACCCTTAAACAATTGCCTCATTCCTGGCGAAACGCACCAACGTGGGGGAAGCACCAAACAGAAGGACAAAGCAGCTAGCTTACTCGACATGACAATACGCAAGCAGCATCCATAAAACGAACGGGAAAGGATTGAAGCTCCTCTCACAGATATAGATTCGCCATCCACAATCGCATTCATCAACGCGTCTCGGTTAGTATAATGGTTCAGTATCTCCGCCTGTCAACTGTTGGTAGGATCTGCTCCAACATCTACGACGGTTCGCGGAAGATCCGGGTTCGATTCCCGGACCGAGAGTGCTTTCCCGAACCAGAAGAACGGACTTCTGCGACATTCCCACTTTTTGTAGCGGCGGTGCCCGTTTTGCAGCGGGTTTTCGCAGCAGTGCTCGGCGGGAGGTGGTGGTGTTTTGGAAGTGTTCTGCTCGGTCCATCCCTTGATGCATGCATCACGGCAGGGCTGGGATTTTTCTTTGTTTTGCTACACCAAATGGTGTAGTGTCAAGCGACTACGTTGCATTACACAGCAGAGCTGCGCAAGAGCACCGGCCGGGGGTGAGAACCGCCTGAATAGCGGCGCCAAGGAGCACGATCTGAAAGGACGTTGAGTGCCTGAGGGACCGTTCTCTATGAATTCCGGCACAATTACGCTCGCCGTTGGGATGCTTTGCGGGCATATGTCTTGTCCATACAGCTGGTGAGACGTTCAGTACGGGTATGGCGGCGGAATTGGCTGGCGTCGCCCGGTATGCGCTCCGGTATGGGGTTTTGGTATCAAGAATGATGGGTGCCCGGAGGAAAAAAAGCCACTTGAAAGTCGTTCACTCGAAAGGCAAGACGAATTTTGAGTCATGTCTATCGTTTGAATGATCAGTGGGAAGCATCACGGTTTAGGGGGTCACTTCTCAGATACGTGATAGCCGATTTAGAAATGTTCGGTGCCACCACCCCATTACCAGGAAGAGAGAGGAAGCGACTTACGGGAGGGAGGCTACAGACGAAACAAAATTTGTCGAAATCTGCCTGCTGCTCAAGTGTGTGCGGGTTTCTCATGCGCCGAAATCAGCGCTTGTTCGACCAGTTTTTCCGACATTGGCAAAACCAAAGATGCGCAAAACCCGGGTGCGGATGGGAAAAAAGATTCAAGGCGCCTCAACATCCGACCCATGTCTGAAATCGAGATTCCGTAGCAGACGGATAATATGAGAAGGTTGGATATGGCAACATCAAACGGCACCTCCAACGGCCTCATAAACTCAACTTGGTCGAAAGGTCATTCATTGGCAGGGTCACAGTACACTTAATGAACCTCTCAATGGAAGATTGGTACTTGCATCGCCTTCGCATACGGCAAACCCTTCCTATATCAGAATCCGCTTGCGAAATACACGATGGATCAGGAGTTTCATTCCAAAACAAAAAGCATCCGATGCGACGCAGGCGTGCTGGGCATTTTGAAGCCCAGCCGCTCAATTGCGCCAAAGTTTCGTTTTGCAAGCATTGATGTTGCACTGCCTGCATTGCAGACCTGCTTGCTGAAGCCATGCCCAAAGCTTGCCCGACGCCACCAGTCTTGCAATTTGGGAAGAAAAAGACCTGCGGTGGAACTTCCGGGTCCCCCAAAAAAGTAATTCACAGGGTGACATTCCCATTGTCACAAGCGTGAAACTGCGCGCGTAGTCGTCATGCCTCGGGTGAGGGATGTATGCTTGTCAATTGAGAGATGTACCAGTGGATGGATGCACGAATGGTCCCCTATTTGTTTCCGTGAACGTAGGCAGTGATGGCGCAGACCTGAAGACGGAACCACGCAGTCCGCCAAAAAAAAATGAAATAAGAACAAGAGAGCGGCGAAGAAGGGAAACTCTGCCATAACAGACAACACCGTGAATCCTGCGTCCACCATGCCTGTGACCCCACTGAGTATTCGTTGATTGAACCGAAAAAGACGCCGAAACGGCCAAAAAAAGTCATGTCTGCACCTGAAATCATTCCACGGGGTTTCGATCGACGAATACTCCCCCGCAAAACCATGCGGTGGCCCCAAGTTTCCATCGTAAAAGATGTGATGTGCAATACAACTCAATCCATCCCGCTTGCCGGGACACAAAAAAACCACGTAGCATACGGTACCTATACGGATGTGGGAGCGGAATCACCCCCCTCGCCCGCACTCCTAGGTACCCCCTTTGAGACACTCCGGTTCTCGACAACGCTCCGCGCTCTGACATGCTGGTTTCCGTATCCAGACAGCGTAGGGTGGTGAATGCCAGAAACAAGAAGACCGAGAGCTACCCAGCCTGCCAGAAAAAAGAAAAAAGCGTCTAATGACCAACGATGTGTAATTTACCTGGGTAGAAGGGAGAACTAACGCAATAATGGTTTCCGTAGTAATAGCCTGGTTGACCGACCGATTGGAGATATGGAGCATCCGTTGACTGAACCGAAAAGGAATCGAAAACGGCCCAAAAAAACAAACGATTGAAAACATAGGATTTGCATACCGCGGTCTCAACGCCAGCAATGTACGATAAAGCTGAAGAATGATTGTGTGGGTACTCCTTGCGGGTGTGTTTCACCGGCTACCTAACTTGCACTACGACCGCGCGTCTCGATCAGTTTAGGCACGGTACTTTATCCAGCTTCTATGCTGAAGAGGAGTTGTAAACTTGTAAAATATCATGAAGTGCGCACAATTATCGGAAACACTGGAACCGGTATCAATGGGCAAACTCGGGCTTGCGTCCGTAGTCCCCGGTTGTCGATCAAGTTGTTTTTTTTTTCGGCGGTGCGCCATGCCAAACCCCACATTTCCATACTGACGACAGAAAAGAAATGTTTCTCTACTACGGTATGCTGCCTGGATGGGGTATGTGGCCTATCCAACATCAACTTCTGCGTAACAAATACCGTCGTCATATGCTCAAGGGCTGACATGCAGTACAGCTTGGGAGACTTTCCTGGCATTAAACCTGCGCGCGCAGTCGAGTTTTTTAACCGGTGTCCTAGTACGTTGCGCGTCTTGATGAGGTCCATGTACAGCACTTGATCCAGCTTCTACGCTGAAACGGAGTACATATGGGCGTAGACCACTTTGAATCTTTTTTTGCGTCCATGATTTGTTCGCAATCAAAATGCAAAAGAGAAAACCAAAATGTATGAAAAATGCGGTTGGCCACAATCAACTGGCGCGTGTTTCGGGTCCAATGTGCTGGTACGCTGACCTGACTTGCTGCGGTCTATCTACAGTACTTGATCCAGCTTCCATGCTGAAACACTACATATGGGGGTAACTACAGATTCTTTTTCGTGGGCGTTTAGATTGATTCCGCAATAAAATGTGGTCGGCCGCAATAAAGTGGCGCGTGTGTGTATTTGGGTTCACTTCCGTTTGGTTTCTTCACCGTCATGCGCCATAGAGTATCTCTCAAGATACAGCATTCCTTCATGTTCTCTTCTCTGAACTTTCTTATGTTGTCTGCCACCATGTGACAATCTTTCACTAGGTGCCCGACTTTCTTGCAGGCTCCACATCGTGCTTTCTTGATCCAATCGGTGTTCCTCCCTAGGGTTCCACCGCGTCCACCACCACGTCCTCTTCCGCGA
>JADGKA010000311.1:0-25855 GCA_027604605.1 Borealophlyctis nickersoniae
TTAGCCGCCCCCGCCACAGCCACCCCTGCGATCTCTACGACTTTCTAGCCATGTACGGCCGCACCCTCCCCTCTGTTCAACGGCACCTCTTCCGCCAACTGGTTCAAGCCTCTCTTGCTCTCCGAGCACAGGGGTTTGTTTACCTCGACTTCAGAGGCGAAAATGTGCTGATAGACGACGCACTACGTCTCAAGTTGGTTGATTTTGGAATGAGTCAGCGGATATTGCCGCCACCACCTGTTATGCCAACAGCGTCTACGTCGTCATCACAGAAAGTCACGTATGAGGTGTATGAACAGTATGGGACGCGTGAGGCAAGCGCGCCTGAGATTTTGATGGGGAAGGGGTATAGGGGACCTGAAGCTGATGTGTGGGCGATGGGGTTGATTTTGTTTTTGATTGCGACGGGAGGGGATGAGGCTTTCAAGAGTGAGGCTGATGCCATCAGCGGGAACGTTCCAGTGGTTAGTGATGTGGATTCCGGTGAGTTTTTTCCGAGGATTTTTGTGGACTCTTGTGTTCATGGTGCTTGCTGCTGATATTTTTCAATTTCAATGGCATTTACAGATTGCATGGAATTGATTCGCCGGATGTTAACTGTTGATCCCGACCAACGAGCAACGTTGGACGAGGTTGCTGCGCATCGTTGGTTGAACACCGCAACATAAAATCATCAGTCATCTACCATTTACTCTGCACAACATCCCATATTAATTTAAGAGGATGCATGACGGCGACATTTTGGCAACGAAAGCAGAGCGGATATAGCGAGAAAAAAACAGTTTGTGTAGTCTAGTTTCTATTTTATTTTCTTCCTTTAGTGGTTGGAAAGATTTATGTAAATAAAGATGCAACAATTTTGGAAGGCTGAAGAGTGTGAGCTCAAATGTCCGTCCATGGAAGGGACCGAAAGGGTCCTGCAAAGGTCGCGTCAGGGATGCGTCGGGGGAATAGGACAAGTGCTGCAACGAACGCGCGACCAAAGGAAGGCAGAATGATCTTCTTGGTTGTTTGTGATTGGGCCAAGCCTCAGGGGTTACTGTACAAGCCTCAAGAAGCCTTTACCAGCCCGAGGCTTACATATGGGAAATGAACCTCACGTGAAAGTTGAATTGGGTTTCGCTGGTTTCCTACTCGTTTCGGCTGGTTTCGGTGCACCGCGCGTGATCAGATGACACTCGATCCTCCATTCTGGCGGGCTTCGGAGGCTTCGAGAGAGTGAGAGACACAACCTGCGCAATGCGCCCCCATGCAAGGATGTTCGGATTCCCACAGCTCCAGCTTCTTCTGCCCTTGCTCCTACCATTCTTCCTTTTTGCCAATCTTATAAGTTCCAACGGCATTAACCTTCCTCCCCCCGATTATTCTTGCAAAGAAACCCTCCCTCCTACCTCTCCAAACTCTTCGCACTCCCAAATGGCTACCGACACGGAAGAATGGGTCAAGGCCGCCGACGGCGTCGAAATTTATGAGAGAGTTTGGCAGGTGAGGAGAGGAGCTTCCCACGACCTGTCCGTGAAAGGTTCAGCAACCACCCCGCGCTAATACGCCGATGTTCATGACCAGCCGGACCCCGCCGTCCCTCTCGTCGCCACGGTCCTCTTCATCCACGGAATCGGCGAGCACATTGGTCGCTACCCACACGTTTTCTCCCTCTTTACGGCTGCTGGCATCCGCGTGCGTGCTTTCGATCAGCGAGGGTTTGGACAAACTGGCCGCAAAACCGGCATCCTGGGTCACAATGATGGATACGACACGGTGTTGAAGGATGCCAAGGCTTGCTCGGACAGAGTCCGCGTGCCGGGGGTCCCGCACTATGTGTACGGGCATAGCATGGGTGGTGGCATTGTGTTGCGATATGCGTTGACGTACCCCAATGAACTTGACGGCGTTATCTCTTCATGTAAGTGTTCAATGGCGCATCATCCCGCGTAACTTGTCGATTGGAAGGACGAACGAGATAGGAGTGGGATATTGACCTTCGATGATTCACTCATTCCAGCCCCTCTCATCAAACCGGGCACGACTACGGCTGTTCCTGCTCCCAGATACTGGGCAATTCGTATGCTTGCGAGCGTTGTTGGAACTTTGTCTATTGAAAACACAATCGGTAAACCTCGGCGGCGTGTACACACGAGTTTCGACTACTTCCCTTCTCATTATTAAATCCCCATCGTTCTCGTCAGATGCTTCGCTTCTCACAACTGACCCCGAGGTGAACAAAGCTTACTTGGAAGATCCCTTGAACCATGGATTTGTCAGCATTGGGACGGGTGAGGAACTCTAGTGTTGCCATATAGGGTTTGGGTAACAGGTGTTTAAGATTTTCCATATGCAGCAAGAGATATTTTCCTCAACGGCGAGAAAATCTTCGACAAGGACCACGTCGGTCTTACTATGCCCATTTTGATTACTTTCGGCACAGACGATTTGATTTGCAGGTTAGCGTCCTAGCGCGTCGAATATCTCAAAAGGAAATACCATTCGCTAATTCCATCCCTTTTTTCTTCGCAGTTGCGACGCTGCTACACAAATCATAGAAAAGATTCCTTCTGCAGACAAGACTCTGAAAATCTTCGATGGTTTCAAGCACGAACGTAAGTTGCTCGCATGGTTTTATTCCGCGGGAAGTATCCCTCATTGCTTCAACCTCCTTCAGCGCACAACGAGCCGCAAAAGGATGAGTACATCAAGTATCTTGTCGACTGGATTCTCGCCCGCGCAAAGAAGGCACCGTCATCATAGTAGACGGATTTAGCTCTATTGATAGTTTCAGGCAGTTTAAGGCGGTCACGTTTTTGGAGAGTCTGTGCATTGGGGTGTGGTGAACGTTCCAATACTCCGTTTCTGGGTTATCATATGACCCATCGATTTTCTAGTTTTATATGTACCATAGCGTTCAAAGGATCTCATTGAAGTTTCGAGACTGCGAGTTGAGGCTGTATGGGACGGACTATGTGCCACTTTGCTTGCCTCGCCCCACCCTCAACTCGGGTGGCATTTTTGTCCCCATCCGGCGTCAGGCCACCACTGTGTCTTCAAAACACTTGCAGTCTCAAAACTATGTTAGTGTGTACATATTTAACAAGTGGGTATTACCGACACAAACTCATCACCACCACTCTCTATCTCGATATCTGTCCCTATACGTTCCCTCATCTAAACCATGAGCACTCATCAGCACCATGCACTCACATCCTCTCAATCAACACAATCGACATTACCTCGTTCCTCCGGCAAACCCTGCAACTTGCCCAAATTCACGTATCCTTCTTCGTTCACTCGCGTCCCATTCGCTTTATTGGGCGCTCCTTCTTCCACCCACACGGCTCGGCAGTTGGCGCACGTGACAGATTTGTGGTCCCTCAAGCATTGGCTTTTCCACATCTTCAGACATTCCTGGAATATTTTTGTGCGCGTTAGTTGAAAGACCTCGGGGGATGAACAGGGATGGGAAGTTACAATACCTTGTGGAAGTTTTTGCCACACTGCGCGCGACAGTAATCGAGTGCACCGCTTTCAAACTCCTTTGCATCAAAGTCTTCGAAACAGATTTGGCAAGTATCATCTTCTGATACGTCCCGGCGTTGTGGGGTATCGTCGTCTGAACTGCCTGTCACCGCTTTGCGGACACTGGCGTTTGCCTGGCGGGGTAAATTGAACGAAACAAGTTGTGTCAATACGATTTGCCGCCCGCAACGAAGGAAAAAGCCTTGAGGTCCTGTCCTCACCAAAATGGCACTGCTGATTTGCCGTCCCCTCTCAAACAAATCTGCTAACTCTTTGGTCAGCAATGCCGACTGGTAGATGCGGTGGTCGTCTGGCGGGCATCGAAGGACTTTCAGCATGACGAACCTGAGACGTTGGCAGCAAGGTGAGCAAAGAAATGCGGAAAATGAAAATGACGGGAAGTCGAAAAATTGGGGACACGTTACAGAATATGCTTGCACAGATTTCCTTTGAGGTGGTCCGGACAGTTGCAACTCGGGATTTGCTGTATGTCCACAACGTACACCTGCAAGGAGGTCACAGCAAGGTGGGTCAGTCCAGGGTCAAACCACCTTTCGACCGTGTCATAGCATAAAACAATTTTGACATACATTCCCCGTTGACCCCAGTACACGATACTCTTCGTGGTACGGCCCCTCCATGGTACGATCAATCAAAAACAGTCTCTGGGTTGTAGCGCGCTTTATGCGCTCCGTGATACCCTATTGTGCGCGAAAAGTCCACTTATTAGCCGCCAAAAACCCCATTTTCGCAACACGCAGAAAAAGAAGTTAGACCCACAATGTTTGGAATCTTTCGTTCCCGCCTGAGTCGTTTCTCTTCAGGCTCCTTTTTTACCCGTTTGCGCGGTGATGCATCTTGTGCCCTGTTTGCAGACGGGGGGGCGTTGGGCGGAGGCTGGGCGCCGCGGGAAGATGAGGAAGAGCCTGAAGGACGCGAATATGACCCCTCGAGGAGCTCGCGGGTCCGTTTGGGCGGCATTTACTTAGGGGATCGTGAGAAGGAGAAATGTGGAATGTGGACCGGACGCGGCGGGCGGACGAGCATGAGACACATTGACGGAGCCACACTGCGTCTCATCTAAGCCGCCCGCCACACCCTGGGTATCCTCCACCCAAGACCCCAACCTTGCCCTCCCCTCCTCCGCCTTCTTTTTGTTTCCATCACGTCAAAAATGCCCGTTTCCAGTCCCGATTATTACAACGTCCTGGGTATATCCAGGGACGCTACCGAAGAACAAGTGAAAAAAGGTATATCTCAGACTTCCAGGCTCTTCCCGTCTCAGAAAGCAATGGCGAGTTGGAGCTCATTGCACCCCTTGGATACCCAATAGCATACAGAAGCGAAGCTCTGAAATGGCACCCAGACAAGAACGCAGAAGCAGTGGAAGAGGCTGAAGTTCGGTTCAAACTCATTTCTGAAGCGTACGAAGTGCTGAGGGATCGTAAGTATCATTTATGAGAGTCCAGGAAACTTCGATTGTTCTTTTCCTCCTTTTTTGGGAGCTTCTCGAATTGACTCTTCAATTTGTTTCCGTTTCAGCTCAAAAAAGAGCGGTGTATGATCGTTACGGCGTTGAAGGGTTGCGCAACGGTGTTGGTGCTGGTCCATCCGGAGGTGGTGGTGGGTTCCGCTTCCACAACCCAGAAGACATTTTCAGGTGCGTTGTGATTGCAGAAAGAAGCACAAACATTTGGGCAACAAACGACACACTGCGTTGTCGCGCACGTCAAGATCCAAAAAAAACGAGGGGTAAGAATGATCTGACATTGCACTTGCGCGTCGTTTCTTTCACAGAGACTTCTTTGGAGGCCGAGACCCGTTTGCCGATTTCTTTGGATTCAATGACCCATTTTACAATTCCAATGGCGGCGGCAGGAGCAGCAGAGGTTTTGGGGATCCCTTCGGAGGGCCTCCGTTTGGAGGGTTCGGATTCGGCGGCTTCAGGCGCAGCATTTTTGATGATTTCGATAATGATTTCGGAATGGGCGGCGGCGGGTTTGGTCGGGTTGGTCGGGTTGGTGGGTTCTCTTCCTTTGCTGCTGGTGGTTCGAACGGTGGAGGAGGTGGGAGCTTCGCGTCCCGGTCCACCCGAACGTCCATCATTAACGGGCAACGGAAAACGGTTACGACCGTGACGGATTCGAGCGGGAATACCACAGTCGAGACGGAGACGCAGGACGCGCTTGGGAATGTACGCAAAGAGATTACGGTCAACGGGGTGCCCCAGCAGCTGTTGGACTCATCGGCCCCAACTGGCGAACAGCCCGTCGCGCGTTCAGGTTCTCGCAGACGCATCCCATTGGAGTAAACGCCAAGAGATGAAGTTTTGAGTGACATATATGTATTGGCTGTATCGCGGGCACCGTTTTCATCATGTATATACCAAGAAAGAATCTATCATTTTGCATTACAGCTGTTTTACTTTAGGAAAATCTCTTATGTGGGCCGTTCCCAGCGGTAGCTTCGGTACATTGCTTCAACAAAATGTCGGTCCTGACAATGGAGATATTATGGAAGATCAGCCAACGCAGGGACATCCGAAAAATTTTCGAACTAGCGGACCAAGTGAATCGCGAATCCCACCTGCACCAGATACGCCAACCGTCTTTGAAACTCCACATCCGCTAGCCCACCCTTTGCAAACACGGGCGCCACATCCTCAATCCACTGCCAGATATCCTGACAATGTTGAATTTGCCGCTGCTGCGGAGCAATGGGAGGAGCAATGGGAGGTGCTGGCGTGCCACCTGTGGTTCCTGCGGGACGCGCCCCGACCGCTGCCATAATTTGTTCTCCGGCGTTAATGCCGTATGGTTGGGGAAGGGATGCGGGGATTGGAGATGAGTGTGATGGAAGGCGTTGGGGGAATGCAGATTGAGCGGGATACGGATTCGGATTTGGATTCGGATATGGTTGTGGGATTCCGCCGTTGCCTGATGCAGGCTGCGCCATCTGTGTTGACGTTGACATCAATTGGAACAAACGAGGATATGAGGATTCTTGTAACTTACGTTTAGCGGAACATAAGGCGCCTGCGGAGGGAGCGACATTGGTACTTGTTGGAGGTGTTGCTGATGCTGCTGTTGCTGTTGCTGTTGTGGAATCTGACCAACCCGGTCTCCCTGTCCCACCACTTTTGCCCGTTGGAACAGTGCCATGATATCCACGGGCTGCCCTCCCTGCTGCTGTTGCGGAAGATGCAGGGACTGTTGCGGCAGTGCGGGTGGGATGGGTAGAGCGGACGCAGGTGGTTGTGATCGACTGAGGCGGCTGTAGCTGTTTGTCCGCAAACAGCAAAGCACCGCTAAGTACAGCATCGGTAGGATTTTGGAAGAGCCCTCATATATGGGGAACGGCCAACCTACTTGGTCAAAGACTGCGCCATCCTCGTTCGGTCGTTCGGTTCATACATCCACAGCCCCTGAACACTGTCTGCGGTTCCCATCTTGGCATCAGCACACCACGAAGAGCAACTCGGCGACATTTCCAAAGTAGCTATCTGGATAGAGTCTTACCATCTTCCTTGCGATAGATCACATAATCCCCCAATAATTGCACCTCCATATCAGGGTTTAGAGAAGCTACCAAGTTCTCCATACCCAACCGGTTCATCACGAAGATACCGTACAAAGGTTCTGCCGACCGTTGGAATATGAACATCGTACCCTCGATCCCTTTTTTGGTCTGTTATGGCAGGTTAGGGATCAAGGGGTTTTTGAGGTACGTCGTAAATATCTCAAAAACAGCACACGGAATGGTACACAACACGCACCCACGATTGGGTTCGTGAATCAAAATTGTACACTACGACGTGGCTTGAGCTGTCGAGGATGGCTGTTATCAGGGCGTCATGCCGGCGTAGGACGTTAAGGTTTACAGCATGCCGGGCGGTGGGGTCCATTGTGGTTTCCAAAGTGGAAGATGGTTTCTTTGGGGGTTTCATTTCATTCATCGCAGAGGTTCCTGCGGCTTACGCGTGATTACGTACAGCAGTCACCCCCACATTTTCCCCCAGAAACCTCCTTTCTCCCACGCCTATCTCTGCCATGCAATTCTTTTGACACACACGCATTGTGTCAAAGAGAAAGCTTTCCAGAGCCGGGAGGGACGAGCGATAGCAGTATTAGTCTGAACGCTGGTTGTGTCATCCATCATTTGAATTAAATTTATGTCCCCCGCGAGACGCGAATCTCTCTTGGAAGAGCTATCCCGTCGTTCTCTCCCTCGACCAGACGTCATCGCCGCTCACAATCAAGTATCACCTCTCCCTTTCGCGGTCTTGGGAGGGAAGAAAGTGGATGGGACTTCTACTGGGACCGTCGGGGGAAAGGGAGGGGAAGAAACAGGTTTCGGCGATGACGGCAGAAGTGGGAATGGCGTAGCCGGGGTGGGCAGGGGTGAGACAGGAGCGGGCGGGAGCAGGCCGGGAGTAAGCGTCGCTGGGGACGAGTCTGTGGGAAAGGGTGATGGACGGAACGGCCTTTTAACGGGAAACGGTGGACACACGGGTTCGTCTGCCAGGGTCCCATCAGCCCCCCACAGTCAAAATTCATTATCCCGCTCATCCGCGCGACAACAGTCCAATGGCTCCGTGACCAACAGCAACGACAAAATACCGCCATTAAATCCGTCATTTGCTCGGTCGAACAGTGTCTCTTCGACAATCAAGCGTCTTCGGGACGTCGCCGCATTGGAGGCGAGGGAGTCTCATAGGCGACTGGTAAATTCCGCGGATGAGCCCAACATCATTGGTGGCTCAAAATACTTCCCCGACGGCACACCATTTGCAGACCTAGAAGAACGCCCGGCCATAACTCACGTTACCGAAATTTCCGACGAAATTAGATCCTGTGAATCGGATACTCGCAGCTACGCCGGTCTGAGTTTCGCTTCACCGGGTCCGTCGTCCCGACGACCCTCGATGAACTCCTTTCGTGGACGCAAGCAAGCTGCTAATTCGGTTCGACAAGCCATGTCGCGAACACCCCTAAACCCTATCTCATATCCCTCCATCGAACAGCGCTTCGCCGAGCTTCCCCAGGATATAATCGAAATGATCCAAATCCAGCTGGGTCCCGACATAGATCTCCAAGATCTGTTTCAGCGGTTGAATGATACGGAACTGAACGTGCTGAACGGGCGGAAGGGGTTTGGAAGCGGCACGGATTACACGAGGCCGATTCTCGGGCGATACGATGTTGTTAAGAGGGCTTTCAGGGTTCTGGGGAGGCATATCAGAGTTGTGGGTGGTATTTTGCATATTGGGAAGGGGAAGCGACGCGCGAATTCCGAAACCAAAGATAATGGTGGAGATGATGAAAGTGCGGAAGCGGGGACTGGCGCGGCTGTCGGTAGTGGACAAACCACTACGGGAGTTTCGCATGTATACCCGCCGTCAGTGGTGCTACCGATCCAGTCACTTCAGAGACCGGCAGATTTCCCTGATCCACCACCCGACCTAGACACGACCGACCCGCTTCAACTCGCTATCCATTATCATGAACAGGATCTTCTCCCTGTTTCATTCTACTACCTGCAGCTTTCAGCGGCAGAGGGAAATCCACTCGGTCTTTTCCTGATCGGAATATCTCTACGGCATGGGCTAGGTACAACTGAGGATCAACCCCGCGCGGTACGATGTCTGATCCGTGCTGCAGAGGCAGCCGTGGTCAGTATTCCGGCGGTGTTGACGCGGTATCATAATTTGCCCAACGGCCAGTCATGGTCTGCTTCGAATGCGTCGTTACCTCCTTCACTATATACCCCGCCATTTCGATCCCTATCGAGAACGCTGTCGAGGCAGCCTGAGGTCCCGAGCGTGACATTGCCTATGCAGATCCCTTCACCACCACAAACGGGATCTTTGACATCTGTTGGCGAAGATGAATCCGCAATTCGACAGCAGCAACAGCCGCATGCACAGTCTCTGCTACGTCAGCCTTCATTGTCTTCTACCCCTTCCAAACCGCCCACCCCGAACTCCCTGCACATAAAACATTCCACGTTACCCCGGCCGACCACCCCGACTACAAACCGCGTTTCTCCCACTCCACCCGGACACGCAAGTGCAGCCCAAAACTCTGCATCCCCGAACCCAGATCTTACCCTCCTTCTACATATTCTTCCTTTGCCGCTTCACGAACTTGCCATTTGCTTTCAGCAAGGGTGGGGCACTCCGCGCTCAAATCCAGCCGCAGTCTATTTCTTCCGCTGCGCTGCCGCGATGGGTGATGTCGACGCGTGCGTTTCGTACGCGGACTGTTTATTAGCTGGGCGCGGGGTGAAGAGGGATAAGAGAGAAGCGGGGAAATGGTTGAGGAGAGCAAAGGAAGGTGGACGGGAGGTGATTGGAGAGAGCTGGATATGGAAAGGGAAGTGGGCGTAGTAGTCCGTAGCATTTTTGAGGACGCTTAATCGTGCAGGGTGGCAACCTGGAGATTGCGTATGCAAGGCATTGGGTATTGATCACGGTTTGGAGCAAATCTTTTGTATTTTTGGTAATCATATTGCAGACGTATGTATGCTAACATGTCATTTGAATACATTTTGATCATTCTATTGTGGGCGGAGTGACAATTCAAACGAGTTCACGATTACAAGGTTCCAGTTAAGGATATCCTGCCGTTGGATTTGGGACTTGAATCCAATCCCGTGGATATCGCCTTCCAGGGCTGGGAATCCAGCGGAGGGCTTTGTTCGCGTGCGCTCAATAACATCCAAGCTTCCAAGCATCTTCCGGACATGTCCGGACAATTTGCTCCTTCCCTAGATAACTGAATCGGCAACACTTCGTTTCAGGCCTCTTTTGCCAGCAAATATGTCCACCTACGGCGAGGACGCAGTCAAGCTCGTTCGGGACGCCAAACGTATGGCAGACGCTCCCGGCCTTCCTCCATACCGCGACGACCTAGTCCGCGACACCCTCCTGGAAATGCGTCACCTCTCTTCCACACTCCCTTCCATTCTCAAACATCGCGAAGAGCTCCTATCCAACAACGAGCATGACGCCGCTCTTGGCCTTTCCATAGCCGCAACAATGCATCACCTTTCCCTGAAACGGTCAAAGCGCTGTCTCCTCGCTTACTCAAGAGCTCGCGTGGACCGCCTCACCGATGCCGTGTGGGAATTGGGTGGTGCTGCCGGAGGTGGGGCGGCAAGATTACCAGCAGATATTCGCAAACATATGAGCCCCGCAGAAACGGAGTTTGCTTCCGAGTACGCGAATTTGGTTGCTGCATACAAAGGGTCGTTTTTGGATGTGGATCTTGGTGCGGCGTTGGTGCCTCCTCGGGATTTGTTCATCGAGGTTCGGGTTGTGAAGGATTGTGGAGAGGTGATGACGGAAAGTGGGCCGGTCCGGTTGGTGAAGGATAGCCAACATTATCTGAGGAGGACAGATGTAGAAGGGTTCATCACAGCAGGATACTTGAGGCACATTGAGTGATGGTTTTAGAAAATATACCCGGACGAAGGATTGTGAACCTTTGTCAACAACGATGATTCCAGAAGTTCTCTTCATTGACTCAATCCATCGGTGATTGATTTTCAGATATGCAGAGGAGAACTGTTTAACATTTCATAAGGACTAATATCGGTCAAAACTGCCAACAATGGGCAATAGGAATAGATTTAGCGCCCCGTCCAACTTCACTGAGTGCGTTGATTCTTTGGCAATGTGGGTGAGCAACCGGCGCTTGGTGTGGACGGCATAGCGAAAGGGCTTCAATACTGTTCAGCACTATGGATTTGACATTAAAATAAGCAACGGTTCCACTGGTATAGGACAACAAGTGGTTGACATTGGCGATGCTGGTCGAATGCGCATGGTATTCATCTCCGTACGACTCCTACATCGGTTGGGTTCTCCATGGTAGAATCTGATGATAGTAGCGATTGAAGTATCACCTACCCCGGGGTGGAGACTCAAGCAGGTTCAAGTCTCCACCAGCAGCGACAGCAAGGCCTACCGCTGCTCCTGCCCACTGGGAAAAAGTGAAAAGTGAATTGGCTGCGGAATGACGTCGACTGCGGCATCACTAGGTAGCTTGCTGTATTGAGCTGAGCGGCAACCCCTGCACCAGTCTATGATCCACTATCCTCCTCGCAAGCTCTTGTACGCTGCATACCGGATAGAAATGCGAACAACATATCCATGTTTACCCTTTTCTGCCGGTACTACCGCACGAGCACATGTCTATTAGCGATGCATGTCTACAGAACGAAAGCATAACAGGAGCGGGAGCACTGACAACCACGACACCCATTGAATCCTTCCGGCAAACCCGAGCAGCAGTTCCGGCTCAATTTCACGACAACTGACATGAAAGGGGCCTCAGAAACTCCCGAGGAATGATCAAGTTGCCTAATTCCGCACGGTTTGGAAATTGCGGATTGCGGATCAACTCCATAATGGCAAACGAAGTGAAAGATGTGCCTCTACGTCGCAGGTGCCCCGTATTATAGTCGCAGGCATCTGACTTTCATTGTCCGCGCACTAGGCTCACTCTCAGCACCATGATGCGTGATCACCTCTCTTCGTCACTGTCACATCTTCGTCTCGAAACTCTCCCCTCATCGCTCTCCCGATGAGAAAGGCTGACAGGCCAGATGTCAGATATTCTTCTTTCTCAATTTAGCCACAAAAAACCCTTCATAATCCTCATCCGGAAACACGCGCAACGCATTCTCCATATCCCTTCGATACTCCTTTCCAAGATGCCGTCGCAACCCGCGACTGAAATTGGCCAATCCAACTCCTCCCACCCCTCCAAACGGTGGGTCCAATTCCACCAGTTCCACATTGTCCCCATAGTCGTCCAACAGTTCTTGCACAACCTCCTCGTTTTCCTGCGGGGATAAGGTGCAGGTGGAGTAAACTAATGTTCCACCTGGTTTAAGTAATGCATAGGCGTTGTAGAGGAGCTGCCGTTGGAGTCGGGATATTTTGGTGACAAATTGAGGTGACCAATGGCGATAAGACGAGGGTAAAGAAAGGTTAATGGTACCTTCGCCGCTGCACGGAGCGTCGACGAGGATAGCGTCGAACGGCATTCCCAGGATGCGGGATGTATTGTACTGACGTTGCAGTTGCGGTTCAGATGTCCCTTTGCCGTCGCTCCAAACGTCCGTCTCCTCACTTTCATGCGTTTTTCCTGCACCACCTTCCCCATTCCAGGTATTCCCCCCGTGCTCGCATCCACCCGCGTTCGCACTCGTACCTTCCCAATCTCCCAACTCCAACATCCTCCCATCTCCAAGTCGATACTCCACAACGCCCCACACATCCTCGGGCACCAGCCTCTCCACCGTCTTCACCAACCTCATCATCCTCTCACGATCCACCTCATTCACTACCACCCTCCCTGCCTTTCCAACCGCTTCCACCAGTTGCGTGCTCTTGCCTCCTGGCGCAGCGCACATATCCAGAACTCGGTCGCCAGGTCGTGGCGCCAAAATAACGGGAGGTATCATACTCGACAGGTTTTGGAAATGCATATTACCCGATACGTAGGCGGGGTGAGTCAGAAATTGTGGACGTCCAACAGAGGTGCTGGAAATTTGGTATGCGTGTTTGTGCCAGGAGCATTTTATTAAGCTGAGTGGAGAGCGAGCGGAGCGCTGAAGGGTGCGAAGGTGGGTTTCAATGGTTGCAAGAGTGGACGGGAGGGACGCTGAGGGGCCTCTGAAGGTGGTGAGTCGGAAGGAGTTTTTGCGGGGATGAGTGAAGGCGTGAAGGAGGGAGTCCAGTTGAGCTGGCGTGTAGATGGAAGAGAGGTGGGAGAGGAGGGGCCGCAATACTTTACGGGCCTTCGCCAGCTGAGATGACATTGAATTGTTGGGTTTTTAGGTGCAGCAGACTTTGGATCCTGCATAATTCCAAGGTGGCTTGTGGATTTCATTACCGGTAATCATGAATCAACACGTTTTGCCCCCATAAGTACGTCTTCGCCAGGTAGATCGCGGCTCTCCAAGACCGACGCTCACCAATGGCAGACCCCGCACCCCCTCCCCAACAGGCCCAACAGGCGCAACAAGCTGCCCCACAACAGCCAGCATGGAAATCTATACTTTCACAGGCATTGAAGCTGTACCTCATCTACCAAGTTGTGAACTACTTCAAAGGAGGTTGGTGGTTGCTGGGTCCGTCAGAAAGCCTGAAGACGTGGTTCACTCGTTTCTAATGAGAGGGAATGATATATTGCAAAGGCTCTACTCCTGCATCACCACCAGTGCTTTCCAAACAAATGAATCCAAACGGGGCTGGTGATGCGGACATTGCACGTCCACCAGTGGCGTACGCGCCCCTGTGGAAGTTGGGTACCGAAACGGTACGACTTCAGTATTTTTTAACCCGGGAGCAACATAGTTTGGCCGCAACTTATTTGGATTGGGCGTTGCATTGGGCGATGTGGCGAATTACTAGAAGTTACAGGTGTACCTTCAAGAAGAGGAATGGTTCAACCCCAACGGCCCAAATACACGCCTGATTTGGAAGGAGGATGGGATAACATATGGCAATTTCAATGATGTCAGGGAGAAGGAGCTGCAAATCCCTGTGTCAGAGGTAGAGGTGGCTTTTTTGGTTGTCCGCCGGGAACCACCCTGACTTTGATCCACCATCTAGAGAGTCCAAAACAACGGGTCGCTTTACGCACACATCTTTTTGACGATGAAAGGAGCGGAGCATAATCCGGCTGATCCTAGATTTGTGGAGGAGGGTTCCTTATATTACCGCCAACGTAGGGACTCCGGCGGTTCCAATTGCTTCTGTTATTGAGATTTATGATGGCTTACCTTGAGTGTCCTCGGATAGTGCTTACACGGTACATGCCCAAGAGGAAGGTAGTACAAACGAAAAAGCTGGTCAGCGGAGGAAACAATGATGAGAATGAAAAGGTAGGGCCTATTCCGTTGCGTCGCACTTCCCGTTAAACCAATGGGGGTTTAACTCAAGAGCATCCAGGATGATCACAGCAACGAGGCGCTGCCGACCGAAGCACCTCCCATTGTATCCTACTGGTGGCCCAACGCGACCATCAATGTCATTCCCCAGGAGGTTGCCCTTGCTGCCAATACGCCCCCGCTTTTGATGCAACGTGAGTCGGGAGGACAGTGATGAAAGTGATTTCAGCAGTATATACCGTACCGACATCATGCCTCGCTCAGATGTCCGCATATCCCGAGATGGACGCCACTACTATCCTATTTTCTTTGTAAATGATTTTTGGATGTTAAATGATCAGCTTATGCCGATAAACGATACTGTCAAGTACGATTGTCTTCGTGGTTCGGCATCGTTTCTGACTGCTTTCTTACTGCTGTAACCCCTATTGCAGAACCCTAAACATGACGCTGAGTTTCAGCTCAATAGCGTATTGGAAATTCCAAATGTACAAGACGGTCGAGGAGAATTTTAGAGTTCAGAATTCAATGTTGGGAGTTGAATCCTCTGAGACTGATCAGATGAAGGTGAGTGATGAACAACGATCATAGTGAATATCTCTGGCGTTGCAACTCCATTTACTTACTTCTTCCTTGTCCCATTTTGGCCGCAGAGAATGTTTTTGGAAACGAATCCAGTTCTTCTGGGTGTCACAATCTTCGTTTCAATTCTCCACAGCATCTTCGACTTCCTGGCGTTCAAAAACGGTGAGATCCGCCCCGCTAAAACTCCGACTTCCATATCATTAACACGCTCCCATTTTGAACAGATATTCAATATTGGAAAGGCAAAAAAGACATGGAGGGGCTCTCCTTCCGCGCAATTGTTCTTAATGTCTTCTTCCAACTCATAATTCTGTTGTACCTTCTCGACAACAACACCTCCTGGATGATTATCATTTCGAATGCAGTGGGGTTGGTCATCGAAGCCTGGAAGATACAAAAAACTGTCATTGTCCAGGTAGCGGGCCAGCTGACGGATTGGAAGCCTGCGCTGCAAGGAGTGCTGACGCTTTGTTCTTTTTTGTGCTTCACGTTCAGAGAAAAAACACTTTCCCGTTTATCCAATTTATTGACCGAGTCAAACCGTCCAAACTGGTTGCTAAAACCCAAAAATATGACCAGGTAGCCTTCTCTTATTTTCAGTTGCTCCGCGAAACGAGGCTAAATCTTGCGAACAGATGGCATTCAAATACCTCTCGTGGGTAATGTACCCATGCCTGCTGGGATACGCGATTTATTCTCTCATTTATGAGGAGCATAAGAGTTGGTACTCTTACATTGTCAGTACATTGGTTGGGTTTGTGTACGCTTTTGGTGAGTACCAATTTGCAGTCGTAATTTGTAGTTTCAACCCGCCGCCTGACAAACAATGGTAATGAAAGGGTTCATCGGCATGACGCCGCAACTCTTTATCAACTACAAATTGAAATCCGTGGCGCATATGCCGTGGAAATCTTTCATGTATAAAGGTAGCCGCAGCGGGTCTTCCTCCATCTTGAGTTCATGTACACGAGCCGCTCACCCCGCCCATTTTCGCGCAAAAAACAGCCCTGAACACATTTGTAGATGACCTCTTTGCATTCGTCATCAAGATGCCACTTTTGCACCGTATCGCGTGTCTACGGGATGATGTGGTGTTCGTGGTATACTTATATCAACGGTGGATCTATCCGGAGGATAAACGGCGGAGGAATGAGTTTGTAGGTTTTGCTTGTCCATTGTCTTCAGTGTGCCTCACGCTTTTTCAAGAAGGTGATTTCATTCTCCTTGTGTTGCGGGATTTTAGGGGCAGGTGGGCGAGGCAGGCGACGACGATGATTCGGATGAAGAGGAGACGACGAAACTTGTTGAACGGGAGAATAAAGAGGAAGAGAGGGAGGGTGAGAAAAGGGAAGGCAAGGCAGGGAAGTCGGCTCCACAGCCCAAGGAGACAAAGAAGGTTAAATAGATTAGCGCTCAATATCGTAATATTAGGCCGCGCGAGTGCACCGGAGGTCGGGTATAAGCGGTATTTATGTAGCAGAAGTTCATGTCATTTTCTTTCCATCATCCAACAAGCTTATAATGCTCCAAACCACACACACTGTTTCCGCTTTTTGAATGGGTGTATAATCTTGTTTTCCCGCATCCTGCTACAGAACATGTCTTCGGTAATGGATAGCTGGGAGGAGAGAAGTGGGTGAGCATGCCGAACTTCAGCCCAATAAGTGATTTTCAAAATACTGACGGCGATGGTTTGCATGATGTGAGACAGGATTCCAACGAGGCGGGAAATGATAGGGTGCTCGAGTCCCCTCGCTGAATGTATCGAATCGCGGTAGGGAGTTTGGGTTCCTCTTCTTGGACATCCTGAAAGAGAATGGGTCATTACCAAACGCTTCCCAACCCGCCTCCACTCCGACCAACGATACCCACCACCTCCTTAGTCCTCTTCTTTGCGGCTTGCTTCTTCAACAGCTTTTGTATTGTGGCATTCTGCTCGTCTTCCGCTTTTTGATGTGCCCGGTTTTTGCGGCGCCGGGCCGTTTCGGATTTGCGGAGTGCCAGTTCCTGCGTTGTTAGATTTTTCTTTTTTGATGGGCGCTCTTCGGTGGGAAAAGGAGCGAGCCAATTATTAAGGTTCTGGGAACAGGTTCAAAAGGACCATTCCATTTGACGGTGCTTACCGGTCTGAAGTTCAAGCAAGAGATCATCGTCTGCGCCTGTTGCGAGGGCGCGTTGGCGGGCTGTCATGCGGCCGGATGCGGAAGGAGTGGCTTCAGAGATGATGGAGATGTCGCTACAATAAAGGACATTGAGACATGAACCGAGAGCGCAGGCGACGAACCGCAGAACACGTTTACCTGTCGGAATCGTCAGGTGGCGGTTCGGTTTCTGGAAATGATTCGGCCGGCGTGAGCATGTTCCGAGCTGAAAATACTTGCCCATGGCGGATCGTCTCTTACCTTTCGCCTTCCCCTTCTTCTTCTTACCAGAAACTGGAGTCGACGGCGCCTTTTTCTTGGGTGTAGCTTTTTTGGCCGGATGTTTCCCACTCTCCGCACTCTTTGCCTTTCCCTTTCCTTTTTCCCTCCCACCCCCCATCAACGCCTCTTCATCACCGTCCGCAGCACTATCCGGCATTATTCGATTCCGATACCGCTCCAGGGTCGCTTCGTCAACGCCCTCGCCCTCGTCGTCCTCCTCCTCCTCCTGCGCGCCAGCACCAACACCGTCCGCAGCACGCCCATTATCATCATCGTCGGAGTCCTCAACGTCTGAGGGAAGTGCACGTCTAGAGCGTTGATACCTTTTCGGAAGTGGGCTATCATCCTCGTCCTCTGAGGAGGGATTGGAAGAGGGAGGCGGGGTGAGGGACGATGTCCGAGAAATTGGGGAGAGGCCGACTGGGTCTATGATGGTGTCCACATCTTCCATGTCCACGTCAATCTCGGAGACTGGGAGAGAGGAGGAGGGAGCTGGCGAGTGCTTGCGTTTGCGGTTGGGCATTTGCGTTTGACGGTGAAAAACGGCCACATGGTGAGAACGAGCAACGGATTTGTGGCAAGCATTTCGTCCGAACTTTCGGATTATCTGGTCAAGCCACATCCACCACCCCGTCTTTTGGCGGACTTTTGGCGCTTCTCGCATCCTTGCCCCGCCATTGCAACCACATCACGACATGCCCCTCTCCGTGCGCGTGGGAAGCTCCGTGTCTACTCTCACACTCATAACCCCAAATGAGGAAGCAAACCCAGCTCGCATCTCGTCGCCGCACTTTGAAGGATGGGTAGTTGTGCGGGTGGACGGATTCAAGGGAAACGTGCCAGCTGGCGCAACACGGATAGAAACGGTTCCCTATTTTGAAGGACGGAAGAGAATACATAGCATCCAGGTTCAGGGCCGGTTCAAGCAGAAGTGGAACGGTGATGAGTTGGGTGAGCAATGTCTTTGATATCCCTCGCGTTGTAGTGCGTGCTAACACCACACCAGTGTGGGCAAGCGACTGGGAGAAACCGCTGCGAGTCCCATGGGGTATTTCGCTATTTACGCGGGTTCGTTGCTCATTGTCATGACCTCTAATCTTTCGGGGCGTGCCACGGCGTGTCATTAAACAATGTGCCTCGGTCTCGTCCAGTTCTGGAACATGACGGATCCAAGTTCAGTTGTCGACGTTTCCAGTCCCACCCCAACTTTCCAATCCTACATCTTGACTGCCGCGTGTACTTTAAACTCCTGGAAGGCGGCTGCACCAGCCGAAATTGCAGCGCATGACCCTGGTCCATTCCGCAAGGATTTGGAGGAAGACTCAACAGGTCTGGTTGCACCGGAACTGGCATCGGTAGTGCTACCGGACAGTAAAGGAAAGAACGGGAGAGACGCGGAGACGGCGGCTATTGCCGCAAGGAGAAAGCATTTTGCCGTGGAAGCAAAACGCAAAGCAGTGGTAATTGATCCAGACATGGTTTTCGGTAGGTTTGGCCTTGGCGATGACATGGGTTTGGACCGTAGCAGTTGTCGTTCGACGTACTGAGTCTTTGCTTCTTTACTTCACTCGAACCACATTTGAAAAAAAAACCGAAGCATTTGAAAATTACAATCCCCACTTTGATCCCAACACGTTTCGTCTCCGCGTCCCGGGAGCCATGTCTGTCGACATTACAAGGTTTTTAGATGGACAACCGTTCCGTCTTGCACTCAGGACCAAGGATCGGAGTGCCACGTTTGTAGTGGTTGAATTGAGACTGGAGGACGGGGAGGTTGGTGGTGCCTTAGAGTAAGTACTATTGGTACAATCTTCCCGCAATGGGTTTCCAAGAACATGACGATTTTTGAACAATCCGAGACGTCACATGCGATAAGTATAATTGTGGATGGGTAAAGTAGAAACAATGCGTGCCGGTCGGTGTAACAAAAACTATACAAAAAACCGGGTATCTACGCCAGCGGAGAAGTCCCAAACGATGATCCTCTGTAACAAGCAAATGTCAGGATGACCAACATTATCGAAGAAACATCGCACAAACTGCTTCGCAGAACATACCTGATCTTGGCTGCAGCTTACGATTTTGGTTTCGTTGAACTGTAACTTAAACACTCTGCTCGTGTGCCCCCCGTTCTTCAAATCGAGCAACTGAGCTCCCGTTCGTCGGTCCCATACTTTTAACGTCTCGTCGTACGAGCCGGAAACGATCCGGACGGCATCGAATTGGAGAGTTCGTACAAGATCGCTGTGCCCCGCTATGGTCAACAGCTGAGCGCCGGTATGAACGTCCCAAATTTTGATGGTCTTATCTGAAATGGCACGATGAGTGTCAGATATGTACATTTGGTCGTCACGTTGGGGGAAGACAAGGTACTGTTACCTGAGGAGCCCGAGACAATGGTGTTTCCGTCAAATTGAATACACGCAATTCCGCGGGTGTGACCCAATAAGTTTTTCTTTTGCTGGCCAGTTTGCAGGTCCCATACTTTTATCGAACGATCTGTTGAAAATCCGCATGAGTGCCATAAACCACGCACGTACTGGAAGTACAGTCTCTGTTGCCTCACCTCCAGAAGCAGAAACCACTAACCCATTCCGATATTGAATTGCATTGACGGCCGCCTTATGGCCCCTGAGAGTCCGCATCAATTCTCCAGTAGCCAGGTCCCATATTTTAACCGTAGTGTCTTTACTGCACGAAATAATGAAGTCGTGATCGAATCTCAAGTTCAACACTGACTCTGTATGACCTAGAAGGGTGCGGAGACTGCGGCCGGTTTTGACGTCCCACACCATGATGGTAGAGTCGGAAGAACCAGATACTATGTGACGATCATCATATTGAAGGCAAAGGACTGAGCCATGGTGGCCCATTAAAGTGGTGCGGCATTTGCCACTTTTCATGTCCCATATTTTGATGGTGTCTGCAGAGCAAGTAGAGAATGAGTTTCCAAGACACTGAACAAATCTCACAGCGATACCATCACTCACCATCTCGCGAACCGGAAACGATTTTGTCCTCATCAAATTGAAGACAATAAATAGCCTCTTGATGTCCCGAAAATACTTTGGGGACATAGTTCCCTTCCCGCCAGTTGTGTTCCAACTGCGACCGTTGCTGATAAATATATTTCCAGTTGATATCTGCGTGTCTGTCTCCATACAGAAATCTGTTTCGGGATGATTTGCCCATATGGCGGGCACCTTCGTCGTAAAGGTCGCCGTCGCTATATACGGACCGGGGCGATCCCAGCTTTTCAGCTGAGACCGACGGACGTCTTCCCGGCCCTGCCATTTCCTCCATGGCCATGTGCCATGCCTCGTTGAATGACCCTGTGCTCATGTGCGAAGTGGAAAATGTCGATTCACCAACATCGTCGTCATCCTCTGTTATTTCCCCCTCATCCATTGCCTCCGCATCGTAATAATCAACGTCGTCCATCTCCTCGTAGCCATTAGCCGTTTCAACATCCATCGGTGAGCCTGCCTGACCAGTATCTACTGACATTCGAAAAACTCCCGGAGCCGCCGAGCCCCTCCGCCGCCTCACTCGCCCGCCCACCGTCTCCGCAGCCTTTGACCCCTCCCGCACCCACTGATCAAGGAAGTCTTCGTTGACAGTCCAACCGTTCCGTCGATATAGTATGCGCCATATTGCATTGTCGCCCGCTATATTTTTCCATTTGTGGGACACCTGAGCAGCTCGACCCAGAGTGCGTGCGTCGGTATAAGATAGCACTTGAATGGCGAGTTCCGAAGGAAGAAGACATATGAAATCACGTTGCAGGAGGGGTAGTAAGCGATTTGTTACGGATGATATAGTCGAACTGGATACGGTCAAGAGCAATTGATACGCAAATTCTTTCAAGCACGAAGTTGTCAGCAGTGCTGCAGAGGCGAATGACTTTGGAAAGCAAGCTTGTAATGTAAGTTACCTGCTCGCTGTTCTTCTGACCATGCGGCCACCTGTCTGGGGAGGGACGACACCGTCTGCTCTTCGAAACCTTCGTCATTGAAAGTAAACGAATCTGGGTTCATTGAATGATGGTTGAGAAAAATTGTGGGCAAGGTGGTCAAAGCCAAGACGTGTGTGTGACATCGACCATTCCAATCTTGGGTATCCGGGTATCCGTCTCCATGCGGTACACCTCGAACGTGGCCATGAATGTGAGCCAGGAAAGCTGCCCATAAAGGTGCATTTGCCGGTCCAGCGTTTACATCTTTTTCATTCTTTTTCGTAAACAAGACAATATGAGCTTTCAAACAAAATTATTCAATGAAAGGGTAGTTCGAGTTCTAAAGGAAGAGCGTTCGGGTTACATGCGAAGACTGCATGTTCAAAAAATATTACGGTTGCGTGATTGAAATTTGTACATTGGTAAGGAAAACAAAGGGTTAACCACTTAGGAGTTGATGAGGGTGTCAAACACTCGATATCTGAGACTTTTTTCATCCCCCTTCCGAACTTCATAAGACTTGACACAACAGTCGAAGTTCCTGCCGTCCTTGACGAAGCCTTCCCCCTTTTCTACACTCGTGTCCCACAATCGGCTCAGTATTCGTTTAAGTTCAGTTAGAGCCTGATCGTTTTGCCGAAGGTTTGTGGGTTGCAGACCGTTGAACAGCTCATCCTGACAACAAGAAGTTACGGTCTTGTCCCTCATTGGCTTAACGATGGAATTCCCGGTACTCACAGAACTCGTGACTATTAGCCGCAAGTAACCAGTTCCGTCGGACAGAAGCAACATGAACCTGAATTCATACGTCTTTGGGGTGCCGTGACAAGTCTCACATTTAGTGGCATCGACCTCCAAACTATGAGTGAAAGTGATGTTGGTTACATAGAATAGCAACTGCCTGAGAAGCGAGCGTTTTACCTCTTGTTACAGGGCTCGCACCAGAGCTTGCAGAAGTCCGCGATATTTTGAGGCCTATGATCCACCACTTTGGCTTTCACCCGAAACTTGTACGGAACATGCGGAAAGGCTAGGACATCCTTGATACTGGTAATTACAAGGGTAGGGTCTTTGATGGCTGCAATGTGTCGCGTAAATGTGGTGACTTTGTGACGTGCAACAAATAAACACTCACTGGTCGGGGGCATCTTCTGAATTCTCAGCATCTGTTCGGCGCTAAAAAACAATTACGTTCGACGTCAAAACGTGTAAAAGCCACCCGTAGTACTTACGTTCTTATATGTTCAGTATCGGGATGCGTTTCATCAAGGATGAAGATGCCGTTCCTCCCGGTATAAACTCTATCGCCGTGCATAGCCCCTTCCAAGTCGCCAGTCATGTCATTCCATTTCGATCGTACATTGCGCAGGAAAACATACATTCCCGGTGTCAGGTTAAGATGTCTGGCGTTGATAACGTGCTCATCCCTGACCATATATCCGCCTGGTTACGCAAACGTTACGCTATTACAGGAAAACTTCCATCTATTACCACAGCGTGCATCGGAAAACCATGTTGTCCATGATGGGGAATTTGCTGTCATCGAACTCGAACTCCGGGGCCCTAAGTCATCACGTTAGTCCAGTCGGAAGAAACGGCATCACAACGTGATAATATAAAGCCCTTACGGAAGTCTATCATTGATGGTGTAATCGGTTACATGCAGGTTCAGTTGCTCATAATTGTCCGTATTGAGGTCGATGTGCACAATCTAACATTGTACCATTATGTTGGCGAGGAATGGGCATAAATCGGCATGAGGAAGTTGGGAGCAAACATCGGGGAGGCCTAACCTTAGCCACCAGGTCAAAAAAGACATTGAGCTCCTCAATGTCCCTTACTCTGAAGACCGGCCTTTCAAACGCCGGCTCCGCTTCAATGGAAGCATGTTCATTCGCCGTCCACCATGCATGCAGCATTTGAAACACCTGATTGTCAAACGCGCAGCTGCTGGTTCCATCGAGAATTTCCGCACAGAACTTTGGAGGCCTTCCAGTGATTCCCTGGAGTTTGTCACCCCACTTTTGAACCTAAAGCGATAACTAATGCCCATGAAGAGGTGTCAACTTGATAACGGCAACCTCTCGCAGCTCGCGCAACCTTTATGTGTGTCTTCACAATGACCCCATTTCTTCCCACATCAGGCAACGCTCTCACATCAGGGTGGAACATGATGATCTTAATCGATGAGGTGGGCAGAGTAGGATCACACACAGAGATGGTAGTGGTGTAATCTTTTCGTAAAATGAAGGTGTAAGGGCGCAGATCTAGATAAACAGGTCATATTACGGACTGTGTCTCTCACCAGTGCCACGACTTTTTGTCGGAGGTTTGAAGTCCGTCACCACACCATATACCCATGTATGAAGTCCGACGCGTAGGTCGGCCAGACAGGTTGCCCCGCCTCTGGCATCTGCAGGCTGTTTTTGAGGATGGGAGTCAGGAAAACGATCTGAAAACCCTGACGTCTCGGACCCTTGGAACTTGGATCTTTCCAACATTAAAGGATCGCCCAGCCAACATACCGCGAGAGCTATAAGGTTCCTGAAAGCATCTTCAGAGTCGGTTATAGTCATTTTGCGATGGTTAAGGGCAAAAATTCAGCAAGGTGCGAGTATCGCGACCAAGAAGCAGAGCTGCCAATCTGACCGCTTTTGGTTAGATAACCAATTTGACCGTTTCTGGTTGAACCGAATTCGGCCTTATTGAATTAAGCCTCGTCAAGCCCCTTGCGTCCAAAAGGCGGGCTGCGCTACCCTTCGCAGGGTCTTCCCACCATTCGCGTTGCTGATCCTCAGGACCTCAACATGAACTCCAAGTCCTCCCCAAATAACATTGATATGGATCCCGAGCCTGTGGTGTTCCTCTGGTCCGTTGACCTCCGAGGTCCTCGTCTGGGGGACGGCCGCCATGGCGCCAGCCACTTCAAAGCTTTCGACGAAAGTTGGAATCTCTCCCTTCACATACACGCGAAAGCGAGTGCTGATGCGTTCAGCGTTTCCCTCTTACATATAGGGGGACAGCAATCCTCTCTTCAACGGCCTCATGAAGTTTTTTGTGCGGAAGGAACCGTCAGGGGAGGATAAGCTTCGGGTTACTGGGCCTCGGACGTTGACTGTTGGCAGGAAGGTCGCCAAGGCGCTGAACCTGGAAGGGTCCATTGTGGTTGGGGCAGTGGTGTATCCACCTGGACAACCCACCGAGTCGAGTGGCGGCTTCTCCGTTCCAGGTAGATCTACAGCTCGCTGCTACTTGTTTCAACAAGGGACTGCGAGCGAGACGCCACTGTCCCTTCTTCAGTTTCCCATCGCGTCCTACGACGCTCTGTTGGGTGATGCTTTAAGCGCAGGATTTCTCCTTTGTCATCGAAGGACACGAATACCCCGCCCACACGGCAATTCTGCGAAACGAAAGAGCGGGGTCCTATTTCCGCAGTCTGGTCACTCTTCCATTTGAAGAAGCGTCTGATCGGAGAGTACACATTCCCGGGATTAAGAAGGGTATCTTCAGGGGGATTTTGCAGTACATTTACACTGGGAGAGCTGTGTTTAAAGACGGGAGAGCAGTTGAGCTTCTCGACCTTTACCGGTGCGTTAAAATCTTTCTGGTTTGAACCCAAACCATGGATGAGCGATATCCATAAACATCCATCCGGCATAACCATTGCAGCGCCGCCGACCGTTTCCAAATGACACCCCTCACATCGCTCATCAAAACCGAGCTCCTCCTCCTCCCCTCAAACTCCACCCCAGACCCAACCGAGCTTCTTACACTCATCCAACAAATGAAAGGATTCCCCGACCTCGTTGAAGCGGTCACCACGTGCGTCAAGGTCCTATTACCCAAATGGGGTGAAGCAAAGAAGTGCAGAAAATGGAAAGAGGTGGCTGGGGACAACGTCGAAGTACGCTCGTTTATGGAGTCGTTGATTGATGCGGCGGCGGAGTTGCAGAAGCAGGCCAGTGCATAAATGAGGCTTTCCGATTTGGGTCAACGCGGGTGCAAAAGTGAGGACAGAAAGGTGTTGGCTGTGTGAAGCGACGAGCTATGTTGCTTGCATGATTATCGGGCAAGATAGCCTCCCATGTGTAAACATGCTATTAAAGTCTACTATGAATTCCTTGTTTTCGCATTGTGAGTTTCCGTGACGCACTTGTCTATTGAAAGACTAACCGGTCTTCGGATACCCCGCACACCTCAGTATCTATCTTCCAGCCTTGCATCCGCGCGTATGGTTGTCCCGTCGTTTACCCATCATTGTTTTCAAGAAACTGAATCACTTTCGGCCTCTTTCTTGAATCCTGATAGGGGACACCTATCCGGTCACAACTATGCAGCTCGTTAACTTGAAAGTTGTTCCACTCCGAATCCTCCTTGCATCAAATCCTTTTTCCCAAAGAGTCCTATGTTGATATATTAACCCAAAAAATATCCCCGATGAGGAAATCCTCTAATAGTTTTGTAATCAATATCCGTC
>JADGKA010000312.1:0-25813 GCA_027604605.1 Borealophlyctis nickersoniae
GAGGGGGACGCGGTGGTAGCAGTGGTACGCGGAAGGGGAAGGAGCCTTCAACGTCGGCATGAAATGATGGATGGTCGGGGGAGGTGCTTTGCTTCAATGATTTCAAAAGGATGAAATTGCCAATGCTCTTGCTCCGTCGATTTTGGTCCTGAGTGCTCGTATAATTGGTGGATCAACATCCTTGTCGACGCACTTTCACCTCCGGTCTTGTTGGATACCGCAAGGCTTATCTAATCCATGGGAAACTGGATTGCCGATGTTTCGTTGCCTGCTGACCTCGTCCGTGCCATCTAACGAGCTCCCATTTCTTCCAACTTGTAAACCATCATCCCTTCACGGAGAGTACGATGAAGGGCTATTTCTTGCTCATGCTGGTGCTGGGCATGCTTTTCACCGGGACGGGTACGGGTCAAATTCCGACCTTACGCATCCCCCCAAGCACGAACTCTGAGACACATCTTATTTTCAGTGAATACCATCCTCAACAAGCTGCAGGACTTAACCTGTGTTGAAAACTGTGATGATCCGGATCCGAAGAAGAGAAGATATTTTGAACAACCCGTGTGGCAGGTAAGGATGTAACCAATGCTTCGGACGTGTTGGTTACATCATATTAGGCGCTGATACCCTCTACCTTCACTTAGACTCTCAATATGTTCGTGGGAGAGGCGATCTGTCTTTTGGTTTACTACATTGGCGTATTCATCGAAAATCGCCGTGGCAACTCCTTGGGAGTCGGGTACCACCCCATTGCGGTACACCCCGACGATCCCGACTTCATCGATCCACCCGCCACTTCTCGTAGTGTGGTGAGCTCGTCGGACGCTATCGATCGCACTTCTTCCATTCCGGATACAGTCCTTGCTGCCGCGGCGGCGCCACTCGAACCTCTTACCGGGGCCAAAAACTTGCTCTTATGGCTGCCGACCCTTTGCGATATGACGGCAACCACCCTCATGAATGTTGGTCTGATATATATTTCGGCTTCTATTTACCAAATGCTGCGTGGTTCGGTGGTGCTTTTCACCGGAACATTGTCAGTTTGGTTCCTTGGGCGCAGGCATCCAACCTATCGCTGGTTTGCGCTCGTGATGGTGGGGTTGATTCATTTGCAATTACGGCCATGCCTGAACTAGGCTGACCTTTCTATTTACTTAGGTGTTTTTGGGCGTCGGGATTGTAGGGTTAAGCAGCATTGTGGAGTCTGGGGAGGGGAAATTGGGGAAGGGAGAAGGATCCGGGCTGCAGGTGGAAGATCCGGAGCTGCCGGTTGGGGAACCTGTCCGATCGTCGTTTGTGGGGGTGCTGATGGTCGTGCTCGCTCAAACGTTCACGGCCTTGCAGTTTGTCATCGAGGAAAAGATCATGGCACGCTATGAATTACCCGCCATCAAAGCGGTCGGGCTTGAGGGCTTGTTCGGGTTGATTTCTGTTGCAATCGGCATGCCCATTATGTATCTTGCTGCGGGGAAGAATCAGGGCAACTTCTTTGATATACCCGTGGGGTGGCACCAAATGATTAGTCACGAGCAAATCCTTTGGGCGGGGATTGGTATCATCTTCAGTATCGCATTCTTCAATTGGTTTGGATTAAGTGTTACCCGCAACATTAGTGCTACTAGCCGTAGCACGATTGATACCTGCAGGTACGCTGTGTCTCCCTACTATTCTGCATGAGGCTTCATTAATGACTTGGGGTTTTCAGAACGTTGTTCATCTGGATGATCAGTTTGGCGCTTGGTTGGGAAAACTTTAAATGGCTCCAAGTGGTTGGATTTCTGGTGCTAATTTATGGGTATGTGTCCGTGATTTTGTTAATTGCGATGATAATACTTCTAATGCCTCCCTGCAAATCACTTAGGACATTCCTGTTCAATGATGTGATCTCGCCCCCACCTTTCCAGATGTGTCAAAAGCCAGTTGAAGCGGAAGGAGAGGATTTTGTGGAACCTTCATAGCGTTGTATGGTTGTATGGGGAATGGTCAATGATGGCCATTTGGGAATAAATGAAGGGATGATCTGAGTCCCAACAATTTGCGTTTTTTCAATTTGACATGCACAGATGCACCCCAAGACGCGTGGCTGATATGACTGTTTACAAGCCATAAAAGGGCCCTGGTCTCACCTGTCAATTGGAAAGGTCGCACAGTTGTAAACATATAAGAAGCGTCGTCCCTCCATCCAACTCATTCAAAACTGTCCGGCAGCGCAACAAATACCACAATAAAGATGCTGGTTCCAACTTTGCGCGCAGTGCCGAGCGAACTGGATATCATTGAGGGTACGTTTCCATCCACCCATGGCTGGCTGCTTGGCTGAAACCGCGTTGCGCGAACCTGACTGGCACCCTGTGCTTCATCAACTCAGAGTTACAGAGAAGTCTCAAAGCAATGCACGTTGACGAGGATGGAGAATATGAAGGTAAATTCTGCATGTCGCCTTCACACACAGGTGCCAGCTGTTGCTGCTCGGAAAGAACCCATTGTTAACAGGGTGTGAACCCTCCCCAGATGTCGTGATGGACAATGACGCTGAAGGTACAATTGTCCTCTCCAAACCCCGAGTTTAAGCTCTTCAACTGGGCAGAAACTCACGTTAACCCTCACTCTTTGGCAGACAGCGACGCAGCTGAGTTCGAGGATGAGGAAGAGGAGGAGCAGGAGGAGGATGAGGACGAGGAGGTAGAGAAGGAGGGGTATTTCGACGAAGAGGAAGATGATCTCGGTGGTACTTGGAAGCCAACCAGGACGACCGTGCAGTATGTGCAGAACGAGGATGATGGTGAGTCTGCAGGTTGAGGAATTTTCATGCTTACCGACTGGGCTGTGGGCCAAGGCTCCAAAAAATGCACTTATTAAACGACGTGTGAACGTTGGCTAACTTGTCTAAATTTCCAGCTTCCGACTACTATCCCAGCGACGAAGAGTCTGAAATTCCTGGTCGGACCGTCACTCACTCCAAAATGCGCAGACTCAGGGTCACCACTGTTCTCCGCGATGTGACCTACAACTATTCGCGGAAGACACCCCCTGCACCTGGTCCTCGCCTCTACTGGTACGCCCAGATGCGCAAGTACAAAGTGAATCCAAAGGATGGCATGTCGCAATGGGTGAATAAGGGACCTGTGCTGGTGCACGTCAATCCGACAAACCCCAACAACATCGTGGCTAATTTCGTATATGGGATGAGGACTGTTGCCCTCAACATGATCAGTAAGTTACTATTTTTTTTTGTAAGTCCTGTCTGGCCTCCTTGGCGATTAACAAACTTCAATTCCCTTGTCCTCAGTTCCGGAACTCTTTGAGCATCACATTCTTCAAATTACCCCGAGGACCGTCATCTTCAGCACGTGCAAAAACAACTTCATCACGGGAGCCGATTCCGAATGCGCGACGGTGACTTGTCAAGAAGCTATGGTGGTGCCAGGGCAAGCTACCGTGCCTCTCCCTCCATGGATCGCGACTCAAGAAGTCAACAAATGGCATCACTCACTCAAACTGGATCGGGAAGAGGAGCACACTGTTATTGCGCTGACGTTCAAGAGTGAGTACCGCCTTCCAGTGCGACGGTCGTCTGAAATTGAAATCCGTCTTACGTCTGTCTTGGCGCGCAGAATTCGAACCTGTGGCTGCAGTCAGGGAATATATGGTTGATGCAAAAGCAGGAACGTGCGAAGCCTTCGTGGCTCATGCCAAGGCAATGGCTTTCTCAGAGCGAGAAAAACAGACGAGAATCCGATGCTTGATGTACACTGCCGAATGTCCCCAGCTGGTGCACCCGGAATGCCAGGAGAGGATATCATCAGAGTACGCAAGCTGCCCAAACTTCGTGCTTCAGGTTAGTTGATGACACCTTTCCCTGAATCCCTGCTCATGCAAATACTCAAAAGTTTGTCGTCGTTTCAGCTTGCCCAGTCGGGTATCGTGTTCACACCCAAAACCACACACCATGGTCTCACGACTTGCACCTGCTGCGGTGCGGAATTCACCTGGAAAGACCCCTCCGAAGACGTCTACGCCACGCACAGGAACAGCCCCACGGCACAAATGCGCGGGTGCCTCTTCGTCTTTGCACCGGGGGAGGCTCAGGCCCTCAGATCGAACATGTATCGTGCTGCCATCCCGCAGATCTACCAGCACCCTCATGCGGCGTATGGAATGTAAATGGACGTCAAACAGAAAGCAAGGGTTGTGGGTGGATTGACAAGTTTGGTGTCTACATAGGTGAATACGCAGGCACTGGATGTAAATACGACGGTGGATAATGGTTATGGCGAGTAAGGATGATACCAAAAGGAGAGGTCGCTGCTTGAAATGGATGTACCATAATAAGCCTTCCAAAATATATTACTTCTCGCCCCGGGCATTATGTGTGGCTGCTCATGAAACCGGTGCAATTGATATCGTCACCATCGGATCAATGAAGGTATTTCAGGTCCATCGATTAAATACGACTATACAATTTTTACAGAAAGTCCAACTGGCAAAGGCAACTAACTACTCCTCGTCGTCGCTCCAGAAATCCTCCACGTCCTGAGAATAGTAATCCATTAGCTTGAACGATAAGAAATGACATACCCCTCAGGCACGTACCTCTGCCGTATCCGGTACGTCCATTTTCGGTTTCCATACCAAAATTTCAAGGTCATTTCCTCCTGAATAAAGCTCCTGGGGTAATCGTTTGACCTCCATCAGCAAATGAAGGTACAGGTCAAATCACCAATAAGTGCTCCCCACCTCATGACCAGGCCGCAGAGCAACGCATGTTACCCGACCGAAATGTCCTTCCAAACGCTTTACCAGCTCACCCGTCCATAAATTAAAGACTAAGATTCTACGGTCGTCTGACGGGTGAAAGACTAACGGTGGATTGCACCTGGAGAGCGGTGTAACTCGTATTGATATTGATTGCGGGACGCGGTTGTGGATATGAGGACCGTAATTTGTCTGGATGAACAGTTGACAAAAACATCACCTCTCAACAGGTTAAAAACGCAGGACCCGCAATGGCTCACCAATCTGTTGGTCCCTGTAAACACATCCCATAATCGCATTCGTTCGTCGTGGGCAGTACTGAGGAGATGTAATCCGTCTGATGTGAACGTCAGCCCGTTGACAAGGCCATTATGTGCACTTGCCGAGTCGGAAACCGAGCGTCCCTTTCGTGCTGGTTCCGAATTCAGCCATTTGCACGAGTAGGTTCGGATGGCGAATGTGTACACGCACCTGAATTGTGTTGGTCAAAGGACATTATACATGAATTTGCTTTGCGGATGTCCCATAGCCGGATAGCATGATCTTGACTGTGAAAACCCGCGCATCTCTTCAGTGCAATTTAAGCAACGTACATGGAGACCGGGTGCTTGCTTACCTTCCTGTTGCCAACAGGAATTCGTCTCGCGGTGACCATCGTACGGAAAAGATGCCGCCCTCATGTCCTGAAAAGTTGGAATTTGGCATTCGCACAAATATGCCGCACGGGAAGACCAAATGTCTCACCTGTTAGGGAGTGCGTGAATGCTCCGCTTCGTAGATCACATAGCCGCACTTGGGAACTCGAGGTGCCAGCTGGTATTACAGACCAGGTTAGTTTCTCAAAGACGTTGCCGCCTCAGGGAAACGACCAGCCGTCGATTTACTTGCAATTAAAGAATGACTGACGGCGATCGGTGACAACGCGTGGGCAAACACCCTTTCCTCCAAATCAAAAACGCAAGCACTCTGATAAGATACAGTCAACATTGCATTCTACGCACACCACATGGATTTCCGTGGCAAATACCTGCATGGCATTGGTATCCCAGACTTTGACTGTACAATCCATGGACGAAGTAGTGAACAGGCCGGTATCAAATGGGAACCATTGCACGGCCGTAACGCTGTATAAGTGACCCTCCCGTCTATCAAAACGATGTTCACATTATTGGACTTTTTGCATCGGGTACATGATGTGGGGATGGGAAAGGGTTGGATACGCACTTTGGTACCGATGCAATGGGTTTGATGATCTTTTTGGGACCAATTTCAACAGATTCTTCAAGGTCATAAATGTGAATGCAAGAGTCTCCACTTCCCGCTATCATGCTGCAAAGGAGTTGTGCAAAAAGACCAAATGTATTATAAGGTCAGGCTGGCCGAATAGAGATAGGTAGCCCGGTCGCTTATTCTCCGGTACCGGCCGAGTGTCCACCCTCGGAGTTCCCACCCATCTTGCTGTTGGTTCATCGCCGTCTCCTGCTTCTTGCTTAGTACCCCAGCTCATACTCACTATCTTCCCTCCACCTCTTCGATTTCCAAGGTATTGAACGGAGCTTTTCCCGAGCGCGTAATTTGGACATCAGACGTGAGTTTCAAGGAAACAAAGCGGTTGGTGGAATAGTACAGAGATAGGGAAGGAATGGAACTTGATGGCCTGGGTTGAAGTTCTCGTGATTGTAGCATGCGGCGGGTCATGTTGGACTCCGAGGGGAGACGGGAAGAGGTCAAGCAAGCGAGAGTGATGCAGGAAGTGATGTAGATGCTTGGAGTCCAAGCCACATCCCAAGTAGTGAAACGGACTTGAAACGGACTGTACAACAATCGCCCATCAGCGTTTCGAATACAAGGCAGCACGGGTTGATGGGTCTCCAAATGTCGCAAGGGCAAAAGGGGCGAGAAAAGGACCGTCCAGGACTGTCTTCCTTTCTTTCGTCCACTTTCCTCACCCACCCATTGGTGAAAGAATGCAATCCCCACCTCCACGTCCTCGAGCGGGAGCGTCTCTCGCTCCGTGGAGAGACGCCCTCCTCATGTTCGGCGGAGCTTCGCGTACGTCGGCAGCTCCACTCAAAACCGACGCCGAACTCTGGCTCCTCAACACGACAACAGGGGCATGGAAACAGCTGTCACCTGGTGGAAACGCCGTCGGAGAATTTCCAGTAAATTCTGGCAATTCTAATGCTTTTCAATATAACGATACCCTCTATGTATTTGGGCCCGATGTGGGGTTCCTGAAGTTCAACCTACTTACGTCAGTATGGGAACGGTTGCGGTCTCCAAGCGCGCCTACCCTCCGTTTTGGAACTGCGTCCTATGCTCGCGACCAGAATATGTACATTGTGGGTGGAGGTACGACCGATGGATTCAGTAACCAAACATTGCGGTTTTCCGCGGCAAATGGGACGTGGAGCAAGCTGGCGGACCTTCCGACTTATATCAACAATGCCGGATTCGCTCCATCGACTATAAACTCCGAAGGTGCGTACAATATGGTCATTTTGAACAATCTCCTCTATACATTTCCGTGTTGAACGCAGTGACAATCCCTGCACAGCCCTTGTATTCAGCGGTTTCGGTGGCCTGGCAACCGGGCCGGCCGAATTTCTCCATAGCGTCTTCCGATACCGTTCCCGCAACAACACCTGGGAGGGGATCCCACCCGGTCTCGGACCGGTACCAGATGGCCGCGAACAAGCCTGTTTTGCCAACGGTATGCTACATTCTTTCACACCATTCTTCCAACTACCACACAGTCCTCACTCACCATCCCCCGCAGTCGCCAACCGCATCTTTCTGTACGGCGGCCAATTCAGTACTAGCCCCTCCACACTCGCCTTCCCCACCGATCTCTGGGAATACGTCCCGGAAACCAACTCGTGGTACAACCGCAACCAAATCACCCCCTTCGGGCGCACCGCCATATCCTGCACATCCATCGGGTCGATCCTGTACGTGTCTGGGTTGCCGGCGTCTGATAGGGAGGTGCCGGCCGTAATGGCGGTGAATGTGACGGACTTACGGGTGTTTGATCCGACGAATGTAACGGCTCCGCCGACGCCGACGCCTGTTCCGACGGTCGCGTCTTCGTCGGAGGACGTGACGGGCACACACGCAGGCCCGATCGCTGGCGGTGTTGTTGGAACACTGGTGGTGGTAGCCCTCCTCATCGCCGCCGTTCTCTTTTACAAGAGACGGAAAGCGAAACCTGGTCCACGAAACCTGGAAGTTCCGTGGTGGTACATAAATCCCTACCAATCAAAACCGATATACCCTACACCACCGCCCACACCCTCTACACATGTCACATCCCCTTGACACCCACCAACAGTGACGAAATCGACGTGACCGTCGGTGATATCGTTCTAGTCAAGTAAGTTGTTACACACCCTTCGCGGATGTTACAGGTGCTGACTCTTGGTGTGCAAAATACAGGGATAGATTTCCGGACGGGTGGGTAAGGGGTGTCAATCAACGAACGGGGCAGGAGGGGTTTTACCCGGGGAGGTGTTTGGAGGAGGGTGCCGCCAGCACAAGCGACGTAGTGAACAGGGGTGGTCGGGTGCGCGAGGCACAGGAAGACAGAAAGGTGGATAGAGATGCCTAGTGCAACCTATAGATCCGAGAAATGGAATACTTAAGGACATACCGGCTTCTGTTTGGCCACTGATTTGCCCGATTTTCGCATCAGTGCGCTCATGCAAATTCGTCAATCGAAATTCCGCACCACACGATTCATCTTTACTTACTTCAGTCTTCGGCGCACCAACCTTCTCATATTCTCATGCTCTAATGTCTCGATTATTCAAGTTCCCCGTTATTGGTAAGTCTGTCCTGGAAGTTGGATGAATACCAAGAGACGAGAACTGATTGTTATGTACAAAAATGCAAATGGTAACGCCATCACTCCTTCAAATGTACAACCCTCCACTTCCATCGTCTTCAACTGCTCGCTGCTGCTGTTCACCGTCATTCCCCTCCCTCCTCTCTTCCTCAATCTCCCCGCTCTGAGGTATTTGGGTCACCGTTCCCTGCGCCTCTAGTAGGGATGTCCTTAAAGAGGATGGCCCAGGCGATGTAGGCGTTCCCACGTCCCCTCCACACGTTCCAGTCCCACCCAAAGACTCCAATTCAATCTCCAGCTCTCGGATCTGTCTTATTCGTCGGTTGATAACGTGCACATTTTCTTCTATGGCCTGAAAGAGATAATCATGGATTTGACGTTGGTTATACCCCAAACACTGCCAAGCGGTCAAAGTAACAGAGGACTCCATTACTTGAGCAAACACTTCTTCATCCCCATCGTGCTCTCCCTCCTTGCAAAACTCTCGCAGTTCGACGTTAGAACGCAGTAACATTTCGACCGACCGGCGAAGCCGGGCGATTTCGTATCGAAGGTGGACAGCCGCGTTTGCGGGAGTGGAGCCCAGGAGAGCAGAAGAGGAGGAGGAGGGCGGGCGAGCGGGAACAAACTGGATTCCTGGGTGGTGCGATTGCATTTTGATGCGGCAGAAGAAGTGAAATGGCTGAGCGCGTCTCTGGTGGTCGCAAAGTTGCGCGTTCTGGTTTTGCCAAAACAAAAATCGCGCACCGTAAATTGAACATAATGTCCCAGTCAACACAGGAAACACAAGACCCCTCCGCATTTGGGTCCTCCGTCCTTGGGACAAAGGAGTAGTAAGTTCAATGGTTTATCTCGGCCTTTTTCTGCTCCTTCTCCAACGCCGGGTACGGTTCGATTGTAGCTGGGATAATGCGTACACTCGCGAGGTACAAAACTTCGACGATCATGGGGATATAGGAGAAATCTGGTCAGTGTCTATGTATTGCTAGTCCGTGGGGTTGGTCGTTTGAGTGCGAATTGACGGTGCCGGTATGTAGGTTCGGCGAAGACAGTGTTGAGAAAATGGTGGACTGGGTGAGGCGCTATCATTCATCCAAAATGAACCAGTGTCGACTGGGTACTGAAAATGAGTTTCAGTAGACCGTCGACAATTACCCATCGAAATCCTCTTCAATCATTGATCTTGGGTGTGGAAACGGACATCTCCTCCTCGAACTGGTGGGAATCCTCCTGTGTATCAATGCTGCAGGGATCATTGGATACTTACACGAAATGGCGGAAGTAGGCATCACTAGGCTACACGACTCTGACAGGCATCGACTATTCGCCCGCCGCCATCACCCTTGCCTCGAAAATTGCCAACGAACATTCCCGAGATATCTCGTACCTCACATACGATCTTTTGAGTCCTCCCACATCATCTATCGGCCCCTTTGACCTAGCGTTGGATAAGGGTACATTTGATGCCATCAGCCTTGCGGAACCGGATGCGTCGGGGAAAAGGCCGAGATATTTGTATGCTGAAAGCGTGGTGAAGCTGATCAAGGATGACGGCGTGTTGCTGATTACGAGCTGCAATTGGGTGGAGTCCGAGCTGGTGGAGATGTTGAAGTCGCGTATGTTTCTGTGTTTCCGTTCTTTTCCTGAGGCGTTTCTATACTGATATTGAGAGGCACAGATTTCAAGTTCCATGACCGCGTGAAGTACCCGACGTTCACTTTTGGTGGGGTGAAAGGACAGACAATTACTACCATTGCCTTTAAAAAACTTTGAACCCTTTCCCGTCATAAGATATCGTCAGTGACATAGACAGTTATTCATATTGCTGCATAGCAGTGAATAATGGACATTGAATGTATCAAGGGGAAACCGTCCATGATCCTCGTTCTCGGAAACTTGGTACTGATGTTGACATTTGGAGGAGCGGGCAGTGCCCGGATGCAGGAACACCGTGCATGGTATCCCTCGTACAGTATCAATCTGCGTATCAAGCGGACGGGTGTTGGGTACGGACGGTATCCATGTGGTTGTGTGCTAGCTAAAAGAATGGCGTCCAGATAAAAGAACCTGAGCAATGCCATGCAAGAAGCCTGTCTCTCCTTGCCCACTCTCAACCACCGTTGAATTCTCGTCATGAGTGAATGGTAAGGCTGAGAAAGTTGATATGACTTTGAACGCGTTCAAACAGACGCTGCCTGGCAAATAAATCTGTCCTCGCTGTTATCATTTTCCCTTTTTTTCGCTGTAGCGTTACATATCCTCACAATGTGGTCGTACTTCGCGGCTTCCTAAACGAAGAAGAGCAAGCGCAAATTTGGAAGGAATGCAAACCGTTCGTTGCCAGCGATGCCATGATTTCTTCCACGTTTACCACGTTGCTTGATCTCTCTATCGATCTGTTGAAGTTGTGCGAGAACATTCTTCAAAGGGTTTGCAGGGCTGCTCCAAAGCACCGATCAACTCCAATCTATCTGAGTAAGTTTGCTTGGTCTGTGAAGGTGCATGTTAATAAAAATCAGTCTGTTTTACCTCATTATCGTGCGAAAGGCACAATCACCGGAATTTTTTACAGTCCAACCGGATCCCTTCACATGCACGTTGACGACACGTCTTGTACAAATGTCAACATCTCACTCGGGTCTTCGGTAATTTTCCGAGTAGCACAAAATCTTTGTTCTGTGACTGGTAAGGGTGAACCCCTCACGGTCATGTTTGCTGGCGCTCAAGCCTCTCGCACTAGAAATTCGTCTCAACTCGGGGGATGTTTGTATCTTCGACTCCCAAACCTTGCATGGGGTCAAGGAAGTCTGTCAAGACGGAAGCGTTCCGTCCTTCTGGCCCGCCGCCTATGCAGGTGCACGGGTCACTCTGCGTCTTACTTGAACATGCGGTGGTTCTGATTTCCGAATTGCTGTTTGGAATTTTTGTCTCTGCACTGTTGAACGGAGCCCGTTCGCTTTATGATATCAGAATACCTGTACATTCATTTTGCAACTCCTGCGCCTGTCGACGATGTCTTCATTCAAAGAAATGCTCGAATTGGTTGCTTTTTTGCCATTTGGGCGCGAGTGCGCAGTTATTGTGGATACCCTAGTACTCTGAAGAACCACATCGATTGACGTCATCGATGCTTGGAGTCCAAGACCCTCAAAATGCCCTCACTCGGAACATTCCAATCTCAACATCTACAGATCTACCGTAGTCTAGAAAAAATAACTACGTCTTCTCCCAGTTTGTTTTCGCGCTCATATCCATATAAAACTCGCTACCAAGCTTCCTAAACTACAACACTCTCAGCCTCTCCTCTTCAATCATGCCGCCGAACGAAGTTTCAATCGCTCTGATCGACGACAACCACCAACCCGAAAACAACGCGGTCCTGGCTCAACCATCTGGCGCAGATAGTAAACCTATCATGGCATTGGACATGGACGAGACCGTGTGTCTCACGGTACGGCAACTAGATCGATTCTATCCGGTATCCACAGCTCATTCATGTGTTTATTTTCCTTTTCCAGATTCCCGCCGTCTCCAAATGGCACAACGAGCGCTACGGTACCTCGTTCACGCTTGCCGATTACTACACCTACGATTGGTCGGCAGTATGGGGGTGCAGTTTGGAGGAAGCTCGAAAACGGATCAGAGAGTTTCAACAGTCAGAGTGGTTTTGGGACAAGTTGGAGCCTGTGCCTGGCGCAAAGGAGGCATTGGACGTGAGGAGGTCACATTCATTGTTGGTCTCATATAAGGGAACCGTATTTGTCTCATCCAAACAACGTACATCAGATCCTATCCAAGCATTATACCCTGCACATTGTCACTGCCCGCGAAGAATTCGTCGCACCAGCAAGTTACGCATTCCTCTCCAAACACCTCCCCGGTCTCATCTCCCAGGTGCATTTCGCAAATCAAAATATGACGCCTGAAGAGTCTAGCAAACCTGGTGTCAGAGTGCGGACGAAACTGGAAATCTTAAACGATATCGGTACCAAGATACTTGTAGATGACTCGCTGGACCATTTGAGAACGTGCGTTGTGAGGGATGTCACGGTGTTTTTGATGGATTGGGAAGGGAAGTACGGGTGGAATAAGCTCAAGGATGGGGAAGAGCTTCCACGCGGTGGGGTGAGGGTGAAGTCATGGAAGGAGGTGGTGGATGCGTTGCTTCCTCCACCTCCACCTCAATCGAAGAACGATTAGGTTATGTGGTACTGTCCGTATCTAGTTATGTCTAATTTTCAATTATGCAGAATAGATAGAATTATGATATTGTGGAATCGGCGGAGATGTTATGTTTCTTTTGAATGGTTGTTAAATCCATCGAGTTTTCTGTATTATTGAGGGTCCTTTCTAGTTCGCCAATGACATCAACAAATGGACATGCGAAAGGAAGGCCAATGCCACTGTTTCAACCCTCGCTGAGGTTTTTATATTTTTGACGCGTGACGCGTGCGCCTGGTCGCGCCTGGTTGGTGAGTGCTTGCATTTCAGTGATTGGCAATGTGCAAGACGTGTGTTGCGTAGGCCGGTTGTACTTTTGGGCAATGCCCTTCGTTTGTCACTTTTGTAGTGGGCTGGACTCGGACATCTTCACATCTAACCCTCTTCCTCGCAGCGCCCTTTACCTGCACCATTGCATTCCGACAGCAAAAAATGACAGCGACAGAAATAAAAAGAAAAACGAAACTCCAGCGTCGACCGCAAGCTCTAACCGCCCAAGTATCTCTAACGACCGCGGCTTCTGGCCTTACGGCCCACCCTACCCCTTCCGGTCGAGCAGAGGAATTCCTCAACTAATAAACATCGACCATCGCGGCTTTGTATCCTTTCCGTGGGGAAAATGGCGCAGTGGTTCACGAGGGGCTTTGGCCAATGATTGTGGATGCATGGGGGACTGCTTGTGCAAAAGCTTTTTGCAGGAACTTCGAAAGCCCTGCAGCGCCAAGCAATGGGTATCCGGTTGTTTACACCTTGGACGCGTCGACTTTCAAACACCTCATAGGCTTCCAGTTGCTCGTTTGCGCATAAGCCCGAGTTCACTGCTTGAGATTATTTCTCCATGGCAACTACTGAAGCGTTGATTATGAATCTAACTCCATGTTGCTACTGGTTTCGGTGCTGCGTCGTGGTGACCTGTAAACGATTGAGCTTCCAAAATAACAGTCACTCAATATCATGATGCCGCCGGAGACAAGAAAATGAATCTGCCTTCGCACGCTTTGACTCCCAAAACTCGTCAGGAAATCAAACAAATGGCAAACATCGTGATTACGTCCACTAACTTTTCCCGAACTTAAAAGCTGCCAACTTGTCCTTTCCGCTTCCAGGCAGCTCATAACAGCGGATCGGCGTTTTCCCTTTATCTCTTTTCGGGGTTGGGGGTGCTTCCTCCTCGTTTCCTCCCGCCTCGTTGGTTGTATCGGATCCTGCGGCTCCAACGGGCCCATCAACATCCATGCTCTGTGCCGAATATGGGGTGAGACGTTTCCTTGTCCACGAACATCAAGCTGACACGGGATACCTACAGCGTCAGTTTCATCAACCCCACCCTCATCACCTGCCATCTCCCTTGCGGGGACCTCGTCTCCGCCAACATGACCCTCGTCTAACGCGCCGTTTTCCTGAATATCTTCCTTCGCTCTCTCCGCGGACGGTTTAATGCCCAGGAAACTGGCAATACTGTTGCCCGGTTTCTTTGCAGAACTAGGGCCAGCGCTGACTGCCCCTGCATCGTCTTCGCTGCTTTTTTTACTTTTGCGCGGCTTCTTTTCAGCTGGTGCATCGTCCTGACATGATGGAAGTTCGTCAGGAAGCACACAGATGAACATTCATAGCGAAAGGTCAGCTACCTCGTCTCGTTTGGGTAGTCCAAATAATGTTGTTTGATTCTTCCGCTTTTTCGTGGCTTCCATCGCCGCCATTTGTTTTGATCTCGTCTCTAGTCACGGGAAAAAAAGTACTTCGAGTCATTTGCCACTCGTGTGAAGAACCGAACTTCACAACCCCCACCTTCAATGTCCTTTTTCGGGTTCGCCATTTGCTTGATCGCATCAAACAGATTCGACCCTGCAACGGGAGCATGCTTCTTCTTTTCACTGTCGGGAATCGCGAACGGGTTCAGCACCTTTGAGCGTCCGTTCTCCGACTCTCTCGCTGGCGTGGTTACACGGCTTCCCGCCGCTGAAGTAGATCGCTTCTGAGGTTGAGGTTGCAACTCTTGGTCGCGATGCGCATATGAATCATGCGACACATCATCGTATTCGCGCATCGGCGCATCCTGTTCATAAACGGGTTGCCGTTTTCTTTCCCTCGGAGCGACTCCGGCCGAGAGGGGGCGAATGGGGCTCGCTTCTCTGCTTGACACGGGCGCCGCTCCAACCATTCCTCCCAGTCCACTGCGCCGTGTGCTGCTCTCAAACTTGTCGGCAAAACTCGATTCAGGTGGCGGATCGAAGTATGATATGGATCTCTGCAACCTTCGTTCTCGCTTTTCGTCCTCCTCCTCCTTCTCTTTTCGCTGCCTTGCCTGGTTTAAGGATATCAGCCGACCGTACTGTCCCTTCATCGTGCGACGCCATTCAAACCCGCGCACCTCCTTTATTAACGTCATCCGTTCAGCAAGACCAGGCATGTGGTGATGAACCGCAAGTTTGATGGCCCCATCAATAGACCGGATAGTATGCAGCATCGCGCAAAGATCAAGCGCCCGTTGGCTTCTTTCCCCCTGGCAAGCATTCTACCATTGTAAAGCACGCTGTCAGAAATCTGGACCGCTCAGCCCCGGACCACAGTTGAATTGAACCTCTCACCTGAATCAAGTGCAATATCATCTTATCCATTTCGATATCCTGCATCAACAGCTGCTTTGCCTTTTCCTCCAGAGTACCCTGCGCTTCGGCTTCTCCACGCATGTGGACCGACAGAATGGACGTGCGGAAGAGTTTTTCTTCTTGCCCACCGTTCGGCGTATCCAGCTGTACAAATGGAACTTGGAATGCCACTTCGTTGATGATGGGTGTGGGAAAACCGGGGTATTTTTCAGTGCCCTACGAGATGGCCCAAAGGCTAATCAGTATCACACTGGCTATATCCGCGATTTGTGGTTGGGAAGTGCTTACTTTGCAAGTCACACACATCAACTGTTTGTCAGTCAATTCAACGGGCCAATACGACTCCTGCTTTTGCCCTCGAGCCACCTTCGTATCCAGAACCGTAACCCATTTAAATTTTGAATGTGGCAGCAAAAGCTGCAGAACACCTGCCGAGTCCAAAATTGATGGAATCTGAACGAATGAAAGTGAGTAAGACTGGGCGAGCTTTTCAAACTTTCCAGACACGTACTCCACTTTCCGAGATTCCAACCCATTGCAGGGTAGACCCTGGCGACAATGGAACCTTATGCTCGCGGATCGTTTCCTGCGTTTCAGCATTCTGCAGGAGGTATTCGAGCCTTTGGTCCCCTGTTATGGAGACCTCCGCATTCAGCCGAAGCATCTCCAATCTTTTCAACCATCTAAACGGATTGACGTTTTCATACCATGATAAACACCTCCGGCATGATATACAATCATGAGCAAGTCGCCTTGTGCGGCCATGGTCACTATCGGTCCAGGCAAGCGTTCGATGGACAGCTGGATGCCACTGAGGGAAAAGTACCGAAGGTAACGCTGATCCGTGGCCGCCACCAGCCTGCTGCTCGATAAAGCCAATGCTACAGCCGGTCACCAGAGGGAGTCAACCACACTTCAGACAAAAGAAATACAGAGGCACACTGCAAGCGTACCCTTAACGTTTTCACCCATATTCAATCGCAGCGTCCAATCAGCCTTTGTCGCCCAATTGTCAAATGGTCTGTAGAAAACAGCGCTAGGATTTCCCCCGCTGGATTCACAAGCAAACGCGGCGCCAGATTGGCCCAAACTGGCCATTGAATAGTTGTAATGATCAGTGAAGCGTATGGGCCGCTGTGTGCGATCGTGAAATTCAACATTGACGTTCGAATGTGTGTGGGCGTCAATAGTATAGATTACGCCGGTCATGTTGAACGCTAAGACCCGGTCTGATTAAAGACAGGCACGAAACGACAGGGTATATCAATTAAATGCATAAGGAACTCACCCAAGTAACGCCGATTGTTTTTCATTGGTGTTGCACCAGGTTGGAAAGGATCCTGAATGTCAGCGTCGTAAATGCCAAGGCCCCTCGTCGGTAGAGGAAAGTCTATGCATGTGTAAGTCGCCAATTTAACCCATGTTCCAACGTCTTTCATTGATGATTACCTCGGCTAAGTTGTTTCAAGACTCTTTTCTTTCCTTTCTCGTGATATTTCCGGAACTGTCCTGGCCCTTCCAAAGCTTCTGCATACCCGGCACCATCGTCATCTACCACAAAATCGTCGTCATCTTCATCCGCATCCGAGTCATTGGCATCAGTTGCCTTAGGTTGTTCCGTTTCAAGGCGGCCGCCTGATCAGGCGAGGTTACCACCCGCTCACTTGCTCGCAAAAGCTATTCGAGTCTTACCAAAGTTATCCCAACTCTCAAAAGGTTTCGAGCTGCTGTCGTCATCAAATAATTTAGCCAACGCCGGATTTACGCTTGTTCGTGCTGTTGCTGGATGAACTTGTCCATCTGAAAGAGACATCACGTCCTTCCAGTAAAGCATACGACCCATAATATCTGTGAAACAAATGTCATTCTCCTTGGGATGCCACGCAAAGGCCGAAATGCGCGTCGAGTGTTTCTCGCTATCGTGTAAAGCAGTTAGTACACGGTCCTGACGCAAGAAAGAACGTGGCATCATCCATACCTTATGAGCGGTTCCTTCCGGTTTACATCGGGCGCCCACACGCTGAAATGACCGTCAAGATTCACAGCTGCCAAGTATGCACCGTTGGGAGACCATGCGACAACGGTATACTCCTGAAAGAATCGTGAATTGTTTGTATGGCATATGTGTGATTCCCGCGCGAAGAAGGCGGATTCATACGGTATCTTGTTGAAGATCCTTCAGCGTGTACTTTGTCATGAATGTAGCCTTTTCCACGACAAGCACATCTATCACCAGTGACCTTAGTCAATGCAGTCAAGTTCACGTGAATGAAACGTGGGCAAGTTGAGTCAAACCTTTGTTTCTCCCGGGAACGGCAAAAAGTTTTCCGGAAGGATGCCAAGAAATACGGCACAACTCGTTTGATCTAGTCGAACACAGAGTCGAACGAACGGTAGCTGTCAGCGGCTGTAATGACAACGTATGGCTCGGGCCATAGCCGAAGCGAAACTCACTCCGGCTCCGAAGAAACGATTAGACCGTCAAGCATTTTCACAAGGCGTCCTTCATTGTTCCGCGTGTCCCAAATGCACACTGCTCCATCTGACCCAGCGGATGCCTATCAAGTTGCCTCAACATGGGTAATTCGGCCGGAGCAGACGCCAATTCGACTCACGAGAAAATCTCCTTTGTGATCAAAAGCCAACGACTTTACAGATCGCGTGTGTCCTTTCAAGAGAACCATGTTGGTGATATCATCCACATCAATCAATTTGATATCCAGCTCACTGCCGACAGATTAGAATAAGGACTGCACCAGAAGTAAACATTCCTGAACCGGGATACCCACTCCGATGCGACCGCAACCCATCGCGGCTTGTGCTGTCCGGGCCGAATGGCAACATGCCGAATCGTAAGTGTACATCGAATCAAAGAACGGTCCAGGCGACAAGTGGGGAGAGAGAATAGACACGCAGATTGATCATCGGAGCCGCTCACTAACATGTTCTCCTACATGCACCGCTCCGTCACGTCAACCTTTATGTTCTAGATTACAAGACGGCAATAGCTGGACGTACGTAGACATCAAGGCAGGTCACTGTGCTCCTATGGTGATCAATTGTGCGTGCGTCTTCGTCTTCCTCGTCCCCATCCCGCACGGCTGACGTGGAGACGACGCGCAGAAAGTAGTCGTCGCCGGCAGTAACGATTTGGCTGTATGATAGTAATCAATGAATCGTCAAGCGTCTATTGGCAGAAACCGGGATATGCTGCGCTATTGCAAAGCCATAGAACAGCGGCCATCTGGGGCTCCACTGAGGAGCACGATAGTGGAGTCTCGGGGCCAACATTGAAGTCGTCTCACCTTCCATCCTGCGAAAAGACTATTTGGGTAGCTCCCTGAGCGTGAGGAACCCGGGGTACTATCCTAGAGAAAGCAGACATTGTAGTAATTTGTTTACTCAGAAGCCAACGATGGACTGGGTACGGAAAAGAAGCACAAGAGAGCGAGGAAAACTGCCCGAGAAAGTCCGAAAGACCGGACGTCAATTTGTCCCGATTCGTCCATGGTGTCACCAATTGAATTTTTGGAAACTTCGACGAAACCTTTGACGGACTTTTTCCCACACTTGCCCATTGCCAATTGCGACGTTGACCGTATTTTTTTCTTTTTCGAACTGGCAATCGTACTATTTCCCAAACGACCTTCAAACTGCAGCCTCCCGAGTACGTCCCCGCAGAGATTTTGACTACATGGTAATGTACCTTCCCCACACGTCACCATGCCACGTGTTTTCGCGAAGCTGTGGGGATAGCTGACAAGCTCACACATCCTTTCAGTGGTGTATGCAGTGGTTTCTCCTTCTTTTCCTCCTTCCATTCCCGCAAGCTTCTTCTTTCTTCCTCCTCTCTTTTCTGTTATGCATGTTTCTGCACCATAAACCGTGTCTTTATTGGTACACTTTCAAGTTCCCACCATTTCGTCTCACACCAAAGTATTTCATTCTAATTTACCCATTTCAAACAGCTCATTGGTCATACTAGCCCTTCTCAGCTCCTCCTGTTATTTTCATAACGACCCAACACTGGGTCGTCGCTGTTGGGTGGATTTTGGCCACGAATGGATGTTTTCTGGGCGACTGAGTGGGATGGTGTACCCGAATTCCATGGCGCTTGGTGGGGTGGGAAGCGATGGAGCGGTGATGGGTGGAGTTAGAGGGATGGATATGCATGATTTGGGGCGATGACGCGCAGTTTCCGCGACTTAGTCTTTGTGGTAGCGATGTGGGCGGGGCGTAGGCTCGTCGCCTTTTGGGCTTGCGAGGGAAACCTACGACCGCACCTCCTGGTAACTTCCGCCGGCGCGTACGCTTCACGCAGCGTACCGTTGTCTCCGAGTTCTGGAGTTGGTGACGCGCCCAATTCCCCTCCGCCACCGCGCCGTTTCTGCCTTCTATCCTTTCTCCATCCTTTTTGAAGTTTCTGGCGTCTGCTCCGATACCCTTACCCCCTCGAGTTTATGATGTCTTCTTTGCGTATCATTCCCCCCGGCGACTAGCGTAGCACATGTACATTCGTTAGATATCATTTAACAGTGTTGTAAAATACCTTCTGCTTCTCAAAATCTTGTTCCGTTGCTCTTTTGTGGTATCGGGAAGAAGTTGATGATGGCTTGGGTAGTGGCTCGTCCGAAGCAAGAAGAGCCTCTAGTCAACCAGTGAAAGGAAACTCCCACATCGGTATGAGATGACACGGTTATCATTGGTATGTACAGCGAGCAATGCAGTTGAATTTCTCCCGTCCATCCCTTTAAATGCACCGACAGATGTGCAAGCGAGCAACAAAATGGGTTTCGGAGAACTTTCGATCCCCAACGTCACACCTCGGCATTCCCACCGGCCAACTCTTTGACCACCACCTCCTCCACCTTCCCCTCAACATCAAACTCCTCCAATCCCCACCCCACGATCTTCCTCAAAAACGCATCCTCCCCCTCCGGCCCGGCGCTCCCGTACTCATACGGCACGGGCCCACCCCCGATCCCTTCATCCGCCGCCTTACACGCCTTATCCCACACCCTCCACGCACTCTCCGCCTCTTCCCGCGCGACAAACCACGTCTTGTCGCCTTTCAGCGCGTCGAGGAGGAGGGTCTCATACGGTTCTGGGACGTAGCCGCCTTCCGCTGGGAGGGAGGAGATGGGGAGGGTGAGCGAGGCGGGGAGGAGGGTGAATCCCAGCCCGGGTTTTTTGGTAGTGAGGCGGAGGACGAGGGATTTGGTTGGGTGGTCGCGGACGGTGAAGGTTGGGGTTTTGGTCGCGGTGGGCAGGGGTGGTGCAGGGGTAGGATGGCGGTAGTGGAGCGTGAGTTCTACGCGGTCTTCATCTAGTGCTGTTGGGGGGGTGATTTTTGGGGACGGTTGGGTTTGTGAGAAAAACAAAGCAAAGCGTACCATGGTAATGGTATACACGCAAAAAAAAAAGACAAAGCGGGGTGAAACATAACACAAACCTTTTCCGGCGCGCATGACAAACGGCACACCCTTCCATCGCTCGTTGTCCACGTACAACGCGGCCGTCGCGAACGTGCACGCCTTCGAATCCTTCTTCACCGTTTCGTCGTCTTTGTACCCCTTTTTGGAAGGGTCTTTGGACGATCCCGTGTATTGGGCCGTAAAGACGTGTGAGGGGTCGACAGGCCGAACAGCTTTGATAAAGTCGAGCTAGAAAGGTGGTTATGTCAATTCGAGCTCACAGAATTCCGTACTAAAGAAACAAAAAGAAGACCCATCCGCCGTACCTTAGCCTTATGAATTTCCTGCACAGTACATCCCCCGACACCCTCCATCCCGGCCAATACCATCCACTGGAACAAGTGATTCTCCATCACGTCTCTGATCATTCCAAACTCGTCAAAGTATCCGCCGCGGCCTTCGGCGCCAAACTCCTCCTTGAAGTTGATTGTCACGTGGGAGATGGAGGTGCGGTCCCAGGTTTGCGTGAGTGGGAGGTTTGAAGTAAAGCGGATGGGAAGGAGGAGTTTGACCGTGTCTTTGCCGAGATAGTGGTCGATGCGGTAGATCTGGGTCGGTAGGTATGGGTCAGTGGGTTTTGACAAATCATTGAAGGAAGGCAACTGCCAGCCGACATCTCCATTTCGCGCCAATCAAGAAACGAAATCCTCTCACCTCCTCTTCCTTAAAAAATTTCTCCAAAAGCTTCGACAACTCTTTCGCACTCTCCGTATCCTTCCCATACGGTTTCTCCACAATCACGCGACACGTCTCATTCTCCGGCCACGCGTGCTGACGAATGTTTGTGCACACCGATTCGAACGCCGACGGCGGGAGAGCGATATAGTACAGACGGAGCGGTTTGGATGCGGCGGCGGATGAGGATGAGGGTTGGGAAGAAGAGGAGGATTGGAGGGATGTGATGTGGGAGTGGAGTTTTTTGAAGGATTCGGCGTCTTCATAGGAGGAGAGTTTGACGTAGGTGCAGGTGTCGAGGAAGGGTTGGAGGTTGGATTTATCCTGGAAGGTTGACGGTTTGCACGCAGATGGTTAGAAATTGAAAGCGATTGTACATATATGGACATCTTTCAGGATGCATTATTTGCATCAGATACATTTATCTGCACTACTCTTCTCTGTGACACGCCGACAAGGGTCCATTCAAATACAAACCACTCCACCCATCCACAATCGAACAATGAAACAATCCGTTTGAAATTCCCATCATTGCCGCTTTTTCTGACGCGTGGACTTCACACATCCCGTCTGAACACCGACGATTTGGAAGATTGCAGCGATCAGGCTTACCTTGACGCCAGATTTGATCCTGTCCCAGAGCTTCTCTTTTGACATGTCCGACCTTGCAGCACCAATGATACTCGTTCGGCCTTTTTCCAAGAATCCATGGGCAAACAGCGAGTGAAGGGCAGGGAAGGTTTTCTTTTTCGCCAAGTCGCCGGAGGCACCGAAGACGACGATGGAGATGTGGGGGTAAGGCAGGGGACCCATTTTCTTTCTGATTTTCCTTGGTTGTGTTGTAACGTTTATTCCCGGTGGTTTGACTTGCTTCGTATCTTATTGCGAGCGGAGACCCCCGAACCTTTTATACGATGGGTGGGTGGCCGTGGGTGGATGAAATGAATGAAGTGTGATATCGCGACGCGTCAAAGCGCGTCGATGATGACCTCATCATTTGATCACGTGGATGATTACATGATTACATGATGCGCCCATCCGGTCGCACGCAATTCCAGCACCCCGGGCCTCCAATCGCGCGGTCCAAAAATGGGTTTGTGTGTCCCATTTTTTGTGCCCGGCGGCGGTCGGGCCCCTTCCCTTTTGTTGCTTACCCAATGTGGCTGGTGGCTGGCAAGAGTTTGCCCGGTCAATTCTCCTCCTCGTACTCTCCACTCTTTCTCTCCGTCCAGAGACGGGCCCCACATAGTCCACATTCTTATTATTATATTTAGCTTTTCTGTAGGCTTAGATAGAGCAAGTAATAAAATATGTATCCTATGGCCACTACTCTGTTTTCCTGCTTGTGTACCCTTGCTGGTTGCTGGTTGCTGGTTGCTGGTTGCTGGTTCCCACGCCCGCATTTTCCCACCCCCACCCAAATCTCCTGTATACCCCAATTCGTTTAAACTTCCTTCTTATCCATTTTCCATTCATTAGTTATTGTCCCTCCTGCTTGCTTGCATACAATCAACCGCGGCGGCGCATCAACCCACTCGCATCCCGAAAAATATGCCCGCCAACGCCAACGCCGTACCTATCAAATTCCACTTACCAGACTCCCGCATATTCCGTTTCATCCTGAACGAATCTTGTATCCTCACTGATCTGCTGGACTCTATACGCCGCAAAAGCCGCTTACGCGCATCTGTGGTTCTCACGGTCTCATATACCGACGACGAGGGGGATATCGTACATATTGTAGACGACGATGATGTGAACGGATTGTTCCATTTTGCGAGCGGGATGGACATGGACAAACTCGTTGTTTTGAACGTTGGGGTGGGTGAGATGACGACCGATTCTGGGGACCCGGCACCTGAGGCTCCCGTCGCGAGTAGTATCGCACCTGCAACTCCCACCACCCCAGCGTCATCGTCGACGGCTCCATATAATGATGCTGCTGTTGCGGTCGACTCGGACGGAAACGAGGAAAACAATAGTGATGTAGACGAGGGTGAACTGGAGACGATCGCACATGATGCTTTTGCTGGAATCGTGGGCGGGGAGGACTGTGGTGAAGTCTTGGATGAGACTGAGACAGCCAGTTTCAACCGCATGATCCAGACATTGTCCGGAATCCTTGACCCCGTGTCGAACGTGAACGATTCGTCTCCCAGTGAAAATTCCCTCCCGTCATCTTCGTCGACCGCGCCCACACCCTGGGTTAGTCCATAGTTCCATTTTTAAGTGCACTTAAAATGCACTTAAAAATGGAACTATGGACTAACCCAGATGGGGTATAATTGTAATATAGGGTATTCATAATTCTCATAATTCTGGTGATATCATAGTCATAATTCTCATACTTCTCGTGATGTAATAGTCATAATTCTCATGTCATAATCGTCATAATTCCCGTGACATAATCGTCATAATTCTCATAAGTCACGTGATCAAATTCACGACACACAAATATTTCTAAGTCCTTCTCCCTCCATGTTTTCGGCTCCACCCACATAAACTCGGGCTGTACCGGGTATTCGGTACAGCAACCAAAATTTTTGTTGTTACTTCGACAAAAATTTTGCTCGACCAGAATTTTACAGGGCTGGCTTTGCCGAACACGGGACTTGCAATTTGATTCTATCAGAATCCTCTGAATCACGTGATTTCCTATCGGTAAGAGACGTTTGGGAAACGGGCCGGCTTTGCCGAAAACGGGACTTGCCATGAATTTTTAACTTTCCGTCAAATTCGCGTCAAAACGTGCAAAAGTGCCCATTTTGACACACTTTCACATTTAAGCAAAAAACTGGGGAAAATGCACAAATCAGGAATGCTCTATAATAGGTAAACCCTGATTTGTGCATTTTTCCCCCGTTTTCCCCCGGTTTCCATTTTTAACGTTTTCCCGCACTTACGGCACAATTTCCCGCTTATGGGAAATCAAACCAATTTCCCGCCAATTCTGCAGCAAGTCCCGCCCCTTGGGTAATTCGAATTTTTCAAATGTACATAATACTATCACCTAACTCATTTTTATCCTTCTTGTCGAGCAGCACATAGTCGTTGAAAAGTTGCAATTTTTCGATTTGTAGGCACAAACGTTCAATTAAATCATGTTGTTGTTGGATTGCTTTGATGATCGGTCCGATCAGTTGCGCATATTGAAGCCCGTATGTTCCATTTTCCAATCTTACAAGGTCATACGAAACTGGTCGGAGACTCAGAATAAATTTCAATGCATTCTCGCTCAAGGGCTCAATCTCCTCTTTCAAATTGAGATCAGAGGTCTGTGTCAAGGACGTGCAAGTAATGGTCGTCCCTACTTTCAAAGACTTGGCAATCCCTGCTCCACCTGCTACGATCAAGGCACCGGTGGTGGCAGATGTGGAGTCGGCGGTTGCAGCAACGTTAACAACATTGGTCGCATTGGTGCCTCCAGCCGTACAAACGAGAATGTTGGTCGAGGTAGGGTCTTGGATACAAAAAGACTTGTTGAGACTAGTCAATGCTCGCAAAGCGAGAGAAGAGGATGACCCTGCACCTGTCTGGAAGAACGACCATGGTCGGTCTGTGTTCAAGCGAAGGAGTTCACTACCGTCTGATGAAGAGGATCCTGTAATTATGGTCTTTGCGAACAACGTCTTTGCTACACCGATTCCCCCCGGACACACCCAGGAGCCAGAGGTTATCGTAGTACTGTCCGTTGTATTCAGAGAGAATGTCACTGTATTGTTTGCTGAAATAGAAATAGGGTAACTGCCTCGGACACGGTTATCCTCGTTGACTCCAGAAAGATACCTATCATTGCTCATTTTACTCTTAGTAAATCTTTAATTTCTCTCAGTTCGTTTTTCAAAGTCTTGACCACCTGCCAGAGAAAACAACTCATCGCCTGATAGTCGACGGTCAATGGCGGATCATCGTCTTGAGTTTCAGTGGGCAACGAACGGACACATTCTGGGAGATACTCCAAGACTTCCTGTGCGACGAATCCAATCTGGTCTTGACCTTGCGTAGGCTCTTTCCAGTCGAAGAGATGAGCCTCGATTTTATCGAAGGTATAGAAGGTTATTGGGCAATACATGTAATCTCTTAGTCGCCAGTAATACAATCCTACAATCGCTCTCCTACTTATACTTCTAACTACCATGACGCGATCTTTCCAGAACCTTCCCCAAGGTCACATGACCATTACTTAATCAGCCCATTACCCTTAGCTAAGCCTAATTACGCGTCGCTATACTCTA
>JADGKA010000313.1:0-25794 GCA_027604605.1 Borealophlyctis nickersoniae
TACATGCTTTTAATGAAACGTTTGCGTATCTGGATCGTACGCTTGATACACCAAATCGTCACTCTCGGCCTCAAGGTATTATCTTGGATGTACTTCTTCAACTCCTAAAATGTACTTAATACTGGAAGAAATCCTTGGGGTAACCCCCCGTATTTATTTGCCAGGCAGGCAGCGAGACATCACCTATGGAAGACAGTGTAGATATGACGAACTTAAATGATACTTTGAAAAGTAGCAAACATTTCATGGAAACCCCGCCGTTTATTAACATTTGAATTGAAAAGTTTCAAAAAATTGTATTGACCTAAAGTTCAGCGTGGCCCTCATCAGCGTCTGGCTTAACCGCCGCCACAACCTTCTTGAATGTCGAAAGGATGTTCTTGCGAATGCTGAAATCGTCTGATTGGACTGGGTTTGTGGTGCCCCCAGCCAAGATCTTCTCCAGACGCGCAATTTCTTTTTCAACGTAACCCGCCCCGGTTTGTGCGATCTTCTCCATAACCTTGACGTAGTACTTCGAGTATCTGATGCGAAAAGAGAGGGACCAGATTTCATGAGAACAGCATGACGACGCTAGGACCTCTTTGAATATGGTACTCACTTGGAGGCGCTGTAGGCTTTATCTTTGAGGAGAGTCTTCGCTGCACCAATGATGGTCTTGAGTTTGTCCGTGTCGCTTTCGGCAATAAATTTGCTGGCAAGCTCACTGAATGCAGCAATAGTACCAGCCTTTTGGCACCAACATAAAATGGTGCCCAACGTTAATGGGTGAAAGTGTCCACAAAATGCTCTGCATGAGCCCTACCTCCGCAGCGAGTCCGCCGCCGACCAAACGGTGGGTTCCCGCCTTCTCATTCAGGAAAGACACGAAGTCTTTCTCCTCTCGTCCGCCGGTGTAGTCAAGTGGAGCTTTAGGGTCCCCGCCGGCAGGGAAGAATTTGATTGTCGGGTAACCCTGGACGTTGAACCTATCCAAAAAAAAAAAAAAGGAGTTAGAAACTTCCTTGCGGAGATGACACCAGGTCGAAATACCTTGTGGCCAGTTCTTGGTCCGCGGTTGCGTCGACGTTGGCGACAATGACCTGAATGTTATCAATCAGTTCAGTACAGTACAGCGCAATTCAAAGCTTGACCTCGTCACCAAGGGCATCTACCGTGGGTTCGTTTGCGAAAGCGCGAGCGACTTTCTCATACTTGGGAGCCAGGTTCTTGCAGTGACCACACCTGGATGAAGTGCATTCCAATTAGCACTTCATTGGGAAAAATGAATGAATCACGTGCAGTTGAGGGACAAACCAGGGGGCGTAAAACTCCACAAGAACGTTCGTTTTGGGGTCATTGATAACCTCGTCGAAGTTGGACATGGTCAAAACTTTGACGAAGGTCTCCGCAACCTTCTTGGCTTTTGCTTTCACTCCTGGAGAGAGTTCAGTAAAAGCCTCAATACATGTTTGAGCTGACGCTTCCGACTTACCGGACTTCTGTTCAACGAATTTAATCAACGAGTCCAAATCACGGCCACCATTGTAGTCTTCAGGCTTAGTTGAACCTTTCGGGAACCTTCCAAAAGCCCGTCATCGTCAGTCCCATGTTATAAACGAGCGCAAAAGCCATTGCCAACCACACCATTTGATGGTAGGGAACTCTTGAATGCCAAAACGTGAACCAAGATCTTTGTGGGCATCCGCGTCTACCTTTGCAATTAGAACCTTATCTTTTGCGTTTAGGTAGATTTCGGCGAGCTCCTCATAAACCTGTTCAGAAGACATGTGAGCCGCCAAAAAACCCAATCTGACGAGTAACTATACCTACCGGTGCCAAGTTCTACGCAGTGGGAGTATAAAGTTGTCCGAGTGGCTGTTCAGCCATGCTTCGCATAATGTTTATAAATTTATGAAGAGTAACCAACCTTGCAGTGACCGCACCAACTGGGAACCGATTTGATGAGAACCAACGTTTTGATATCCATTTGCCAACTTCGTGCAGATATACTTACGGGGCATAAAACTCAACCAAAGCACCTTTCGAGCCATCGACTTGCTGCACTTCAAAGTTAGCAACTGTTTCGCTGTGTAGTGGCCAGGTTCGCCCATCCCACCTTATCGAAAGTGTCAGGGTTCAAAGCAACGACATTGCCCACCTTGTCAAAGGTATCAGGAGTCAGGGCGACGACATTATCAGCCTTAACGAGCGGTAAGAGCGTCCCAAAGACGGCGGTAGCGAGCAAAACGAAACGCATCGTGTTCACGAAATGGTGGGGGGGTACCGTGGAAAAGAGAGATGGGACCCGTGGAAAGGATGAAAGCCGATCTTGGAAATAGACGTGGCAGGATAGAGTAACCCGGGTGCGTCACACAAGCTGCTTGTGCTGAACTGGTGAACCGACTCAAATTCAAATCCCCCCACTCCTCCCGCGGCCGCGATGGCCGACTACGCTCCTCTTTGTAAGGGTCCCTGCGTCTCGTGGAGCGCGCTACCAATCAGTCTCCGCTTATTTATTGTCGTATGCATGGTTGCAACAGCTATCATATCCTCCACGCTCTCGATTTACCTCAACCGAACCGCTGTTTCTCCTTCTCCACCCCCCCACTCACCATCTAATATCCACCACAGTCCGGCACAAGACCAATTCCACTCGGGAAACTGGACCCGAATCGACGGCAGCTCTGCACTAGAAGACTACCTTGCACGCTATTCAACGTGTACCATGCTGGATAACCAGGACAAGTGTCGCAAGTCAACCTACCACCGCATAAACCAGTGGAGGTGGAGCGGAAAGGGACGGTTAGCATCGCTGAATACTGCGAAAGCAAGAAAGAGCCCGGCAGGGGGGGAGGAGGGGGTGGGAGTATTGGACGTGGTACGGCATTGCCTGGGGAGTAAGACTCTGGGATTCTCTGGCGACTCTCTTTCAAGGCAGTCGGTGCATTCTTTGGTGTGTATGATGCATGCAGAGGGGGCACAGACGACCAAACGGCAGACTTCGGATGGGCTGGATGAGATAGTTATATCTGCACCAAGCGGTGATCAGGGAGGGAAGGCGGTGAACATGACGATTCTGTGGACGGGGAACAAATTGAATCCGTATCTACTGGGGTTCACTGGAACTCGTCCAACGCCCAAGATAGACTATACCAGGCTACATCGAAGCTTGGAGAAGTTGCTCAATCATCCGTTAGATTGGCTTGTGCTCAACACGGGGTTATGGTTGGACCCATCATCCTATCGAAGCAAAGAAGCAGACTTTTACCAGACCTACGGTCGCGTCATCGCTGCTACTTTATCTCACCTGAAAAACCGCGAAGCGGTGCTGTATCCTCGAACGCGGGTGGTCTTCCGCTCCAGCCCCTTCCGTCATCTTGAAGGCGGAGACTACGATTCATCTGGATTTTGCAACAACACCGTCCCTAAATTTAACCGTGAAGTTGCAGACTATTACAATGGCTACGGGGAAACATTGCAAAATTCGTTACTGGAACGACTGTTAGAAGGGACCGGGTATCTACTTTTGGATGCCGCAAAGATAGCTTTTGCTCGGTGCGACGGTCATCGAAGTAGAAAGGATTGTTCACATTATTGTTTGCCGGGGGTTCCTGATGCATGGAACCTGGTCTTTTTGCGAATGGTTTGGGACCATTGCGCTGAGGGCCCTTGATTATGATAGAGGTGGATCGGAAGGGAAATGCTTGATTTTGAGTCGACGGGGCCTCCATTGTGGAATCCAATCCTAGGGAGAGCAGTGTCCGATGCATCCTAGGATTATTTCCAGATGTTTGATTTGAAAGATGTGCGACGATTTATATACAATGTTTCCTCAATGTACATGATTAGAACGGTTTTCCTTCTCCCCTCCATGCAGCTTACTCTTCCCGTAATATTGCAAAGATTTTGGAAATTGTCGTGGCCGGCACCCCTTTGAGTTCCCGCAGGAGCCGACCCAAAATCACTGCTCCAGCCCGTCCTGCATCCGACCCCGAAATGCCAGTCCTTTGCAGGTCCTTTGGACCAGGCCACCCAAAATACACCAGATATGTGGCCACCAAATGACGCACAGGCCCTGGGGGAAGGATTTGGGTGTAGTCCCCATGCTTTAAATAATGCCTGAGAACATCGTTCAGAGTCGGCCCGCCGGACGACAGGGGCGTTCTCTCCATGGATGCGAAGACGGATTCGACGTGTTTGCGCAAATGCCTCACAAGGTTTGCGGATAACAGGGCCTCTGGGTTTGCAAGATGTTCTTGCTCTTTCGCGTTGGCTTTAGTGAAAGCAAGCAGGAGCTTGAGATCCCACGCATCCTGAACCTGTGGATCCCTCTTGAGCTTTTGTTTGATGCGGTATACCCACAGATATGTTGATAACATATCAACTCTATCCTGGGCGATGCACTCGTGAAGGATATTCGCGCATATGGTCGCAGGGGAGTCATCGCCAGAGGGTAAATGGTCGGATCCCACGTTGATGTCAAGGCACTCCACAAAAGAACGGGGCTGGGGATGCATGGAAAGTGCTTCCTGTAAATCATCGCTGGCCCTGATATCGTTAGCCAAGAGCTCGTGGAAAAGTGAAGCGGGTGCAACGGCGGCTGCTTCCTATTTCTCCGAGTTATTACAACTATTGCAGTGCCGCGATAGGGATACATGGGAAAATACCTCTGAATGACCTGGGAATCCTGCCTTTCGTTGTACTGACCAGGGGTTCCCGAGACAATGGCTGCGCTGTTGAGTGTCGGCCAAGTCAATTTCGATCGGCCAATATTCTGGGCTCGCGATTTTGATGCTTTTGATGGTTTCCAAGGCCGGCATGAGGAAGGGAGTGGTGACGTTCAAACGACGCATGTTTTTGCCCCTCGCACCGGCGCGCAAAGTGATCTCCACGGGTACACAGCAAGCTTCGCCCGTTTGGACATCCCGAGTAACCAAGCACCGCCTTTCGACAGCCAAAGCCCATAAATGGCGGAATGCTTGGAGGTGTGAGCGGTTGTCGCTGATATGTGACGGAAAACGAGGACAAAGAGAACACACGAGAGCAGCAACCGCTTCGTTGGAGGTCCCCAGGGTACAGGTCCCGCCCCCGAGAAACAGGAAGCCGAGAGCCATATGCGTGGCCATGTGACTGCCATAAGTAAGATCGCGGCCGAGTCGGCGGCCATGAAGCTTGCGCAGCCTACGCATGGCTAGTATGTCGCCCGTTCCAGCCATGACAGTTCCGAGAGCCACTGCGATTACGTCAATGCAGGAACGTGCGCTGGCTCTAGTACCCTTTCCGCGCAAAGTGCCTGATGCTTTCCGATGTAGCATGGGGATCAGAACAGCAGAATTTGCCGAGAAGGGAAAAAAGGTCTCACCTGTTCCTGCAACTCGCATGAAAAAATCAAGATACCCCAACAGAACATCCCTTGCCTCAAGGTTCATGGACCCGGCAAATTTCAATCCAATCGAAAAGCAAGATCCAGCAACAATATTCCAGACAGCCTCCCTAATATCGGATTCCGGTCCTGGCGCGGTCTCCAACGAATCGACTTTCTTTGCAGATTCTTTTAAATAGCTAGGAATCTGGCTCACAACCCATTGCTTCGAGGGAGAGATCTGATCCCACATGATCAAATTGCGAGCTAGCACCCTCAGTAGCAAAATATCTTGTCGAACCCTTTCCAGCACATAGCTACTGGTGGGCAACTGCAGTTTATCTGCCAGCGCTTGATCGTTAGTCTTCATGTAAACCAAACCAAGTGCGATCGTGGCTCCGGGCGCCGTTATCTCGGCATGGACTCCGGCAGTGTGTTTGAGTAATACATCAGCTATCTTCATGTGCGCCAAACCAGCGGCTTGTGGGGTTTTGATCTTGCCGAGGATAAGAAACCCCTGAAGAGGGCGTCATGATTGAGGAAAACGTAGAGTCCAGTGGGCCAAGCGCTGCAGGGTAGTTACCAAGGCAAATCCACACGCAGTTGCGTATGACCCTCGAAGCCAGTTGATTGACTCGATGTCAGAGAGTTTCAAAGAGCCCAGCTCAGACAAGATCCTCTCGGCATTATAACGACTCACAGTTCCCTGATAGACAAGGCCGAGAGACACGATCGCGGCGGATCGCACATGGGAAGGCTCAGAGTTCGTTTCAGACAAAGAGCGCAGATGAAGGTTGATCACTCTGCTCAGACGTAGGTCTTGAGATCCCACCCAAGCGGCCCCAAGGCCCAGTAAATACCCGATGGACGTGAAAGGGTGCTCCTCACGCAAGTACTCAAGATGTTCTTTTCTTCCCAGCTTGCTGAGGTGCTTGGTCAATCCAACACCCAAAAGAAAACCGGCATATCTATCGTCGGAATCATCCTCGTTGGTATCGGCTCTCTCGCGCTGAAACACAATCCACGTTTTATCTACATCGGCGCAGTCAACAGGTACGCGAAGGCCCGCTGCCACGCCATCATGAAAATCGGCCCATTCAGGAGCCTCTTGGTCAAATCTTGGAAATCTGGTTACGTCCAGGCTCACATTGGTATTTCCGGGTGTGAATTTTGCGCATACTTCCGTGCTCGGCAGGGGGAAGAACTCGGTCGGTACAGGGATACCGGTCCCGAACGTCAGTATGGCGCGGCCAAGTGATAATGCGAACATGCGAGTTGCTAGAAGTTCAAGATGCTCCTGTTGTTTATCTTCCCTGAAGTCCTCGCTGGTGGCAGGGAAATGAGCATTGGTGACCTTTTTTCCAATCAGGCCCACTGCAACCCACCTGCTATCCAAACCGTCTAATGTAATGGTAGGAGGTTCCGGAGACAGCATTGCCTTCGCTTCATGCAAACGGCAATCCTGAGCAAACCGCGACTTTGTGATTCCATCATTTTCGATTGCGGTGCTTTGTGGGCTGTTTGACGGCTTTTGCGAGTGCATGACTCCTTCCCAAAGACCTTGCATGTCATAGATCTGATCTTTCTGCGGGCTAGGGATAAGCAACGGTTTCCGTACCGATGTTCATCTGCCACTTATACCTTCAGTGTGTCTGAAACAGGACACCATTCAGATCCAGATCCCCTTTGAATTGACGCTTGTTCAGCCAAATCGAAGCGTCCTGAAAATTGCCAAGTCAACCTTGGTTGGTCACGCAAAACAACATTGCAGCCACCCTACCAACAAGTGCATATGCTTTGGGGCTCCAACTTCTGGGGGGATTCGTCTTGCATCGTTCCAGTGCTACTCGCAAATACAATCCAATCCCAACAGGTAGAGAATCAACATCTACGGCTGTCACCTCTTGTCGGACCATCTCCTCGACCAAAGACACGGCTGGATTTGCGGAAGACATTGCATTGAATAAAGACACCACCCGTGCAATCCGAGGAGTGCACGGAAAAGTGCCAGAGATGTCGGAAGCCTGAAATAAATCGGCCAATGTAATCGATTGCAAGCCGCCCGTGACGTGCTGGTAAACCCATTGATGTATGTCAAACAGATCTGGCTCTGGCACTTTCGGGTTGTCTGTCAATTCCAATGGAAGCCTCAGGTAGACGTTCAACATCTTTCAGTTTGATTCTTTGAACGCACCATGTGGATTGACAAAGGGGCTGCTAATGGGCATTCCGTCATTGACATAATGATGGATGTACGTTGTCCATGATAAAGCGCTTGCAAGATGCACCAGCAACTCCCCGAGCAGCCTTGACGTGTCACGCAAATTTACATCCAGCTTCAAGTCCTCATATACTAAATGTAAGCTCATGACGATTTTTCCAAGATACGGCATCAAGGTGGTCCGTGGAGTCCAGCTGCACGCGTCTTTGGAACGTTCAACGAGGATCCTAAACTGCTCAGATGTGTCCTGCTGCGATGCTCCCGCACTGAATCGATCAATTAATTGACTGTTGATTCGCATACGCCCCGCAGCCGAACTTTCCAACCATCGAATATCTGCTGCCAGATTTGCCGTTGGAAATTTCCCTCGGTGGGGTTCCAGTGGCGCTGGAGCGTGACAGAAGGAGAGAAGGGTTACGACAAATCCGTCCCATTCTTCCCTTTCTGCAACGGCTCCATCTGTTTCACCAGTGAAGTTGTGCGATTGGTAGTAATTGACAAAGTCACTTGAAATCTCCAAGGGCAATACGCAATCCAGGGCATCCAGGCACACTCGCACCAGCCCCGATTGTGGCACAAAATCGAGCCTTGCACGAATTCGGCTTCCGTTCGATAGGACTAAATTGATACGATTATGAGCACCATCCTGTATATCGACCACAGTCGCCATATCCTTGTTTCGACAACTGCTTTGCGAATTCGCAGACACCAGGGAATGGGATGCGTGGGAAGAAGCGACGCGATGCGTGGGTTGGTCGCTCTCGTTATTTCATTATATCAGGTATACTCGACCAGAATGAGTACGAAAGCGTAATCTGTGTTACCGTGTGGCTGGGTAGTATTACGTATAAATACTCCCGTTATCGGTGTTATTCAGGATATGGCTCCTCTCGCGCGAGCACTCGGTGCCGGTGACTCGGGAGCCATTCTCCTGAACACGACCGATCTCAGGAGTATTTCTGGATACCCCATAACCTGCGCCACCCAGCCCCCCTCTCATCATCGAATCACATAAGGATTAGAGCGGTGAGTGTCGCGTTGCGACCACTTGAGCTTGGTACATGCGATTACTGACTGGATTTCTATCACAGGTTGAACGCATTAGGAAAAACAGAATAGAAATGGCACGGTTTATGATTATAATGTGTTGTTTGCGTGATGTTCTGCAGCATTGGCACTACGGGCCAGCGAGTTGCCCGTTTAACCTTATTGTTGGAGGAACTGGTTCATGAGACCCCTTGTAACCGCTTCCGTCCCCGCACCATCGGCTGTTTGAGCATCGAATAAATAGCGGTTGGGATCAGGACTTCGGAGATGATTTAAAACTGAATCGTAATCTGGAAAGGAAAGAGAATTCCCCATAGGGTTGGCCTCAATACTGGTTCGGGACAATCCAAGTTCACACTCACTAAATCCATTGACGGAGGCGGTGATATCAGATGACGCCAGGCTTTGTAACCCCGATTGTGGATGGCGGCCCGGGCGTGCGGGCGTTGGCGGCCACGTTATATGACCTAATTGCGGTAATGGCGCACCACCCACGGATATGCCGTTCAATTGCGGTAACAATCCAATGTCCACCGAGGTGCCGTTCAATTGCGGTAATAATGCCAGATTCACGGAGGACCCGTTTAGCATGGGTGTCTTTACCGTAGGTGAATCAAAGAAGGAACTGGCATCCGGAGGAGGGGTTGGAAGGTATGGCGAGTTTGCCAGACCATATTCGTTCATATCGTGAGGCATCACGGCATTGGGCGAATTGTCGCCGTCCACGTTTTCGTGGGGCATTACGGCATTAGGCGATTCATCCACTTCCATATCCATGTCGGCATGATGTGCGGGAAGTGCCACCATTGGATGGGAGATCGGGGATGTAGGTCTCTGTCTACCCCTTTTCAACACATCTTTTTCCGCATCTTCCCGCAATTGGGCCATATTTAGCGTATGCAAATGATTCCAGGAAACCACTGGAGGAATCACAAGAACCGGTGCTGGACTCGAAGACAACCTGGGTGCTCTACGGACATCGAAGGGTTTGATCGCAGAGCCGCCCGATCGTCGTGGCCTCTTCCTCCTCCGTGTAACAACAGAAGCCTCTGATGCGGATGAAGCATCATCTTCACCGCCGAATGTGGATGCCTCATCTGCCTCGTCAAATGATGCGTCCTTCGCAAAACGGTAGGGATTGCCAAACACGTTTTTCTCCCTTTTCCGAGCCATGTCTTCGTCTTCCAGTGCATCCCGTAAAGGCCGCTGCCTGGCCATCGTCGGGGCATAATTGCCCATTTCAGCGATTGAAACCGAGTGACGAAGGTCTAAAGCACGATGTCAGCTGATGCCGTGAAGCACGCAATGTGGCCGAAGGGAATTGCTACCTTCTTCTGCCTGCGATAATTTGCCTGAATGATTCTTCCCTTTCAGTAATTGAGATAATGACGCCCGCATTTCAGCCAAGTCAGTTAACAGGCTCTGACGTGGGACATCGAACGGATTTTGACAAGACCCCTCGGATCTCTTTTGCACTGCGTTCAGCGCTGCCTTGTCTTTGACGTCGCCCTAAGTCACGTTCACACAAAACGAGATTATTTCTCGTCGCACCAGGCCATGAGGGAAACTGGAGAAGAAATACCTTTTTTAGGTTCCGGCGGCCGACCTGCAATCGTTCCCACTCCGCGCTGGCCTTTGTCCGAACGAACATGAGTCCGCAAGCTCTTTTCGCAGCAGCATCAGAATAATACTCACCCCCGCAAGTGTTTTTGTCGCAAATTGAATAATGGGCGCATATGGTGCATCCGGGAGACCGGCAGGCCAAAGATTCTCAATGTGCAGAATAGTTAATGCCTTTCTCAGTGGCTGAGACAGGAACATTAAAGTCAGGAATCCAGAAAACGTTCTGCATTAAAGCGGTCACCAACCTTGCGATAGTACGAAGGCACACTGCGAAGGTATCTGTGAAGCTCATCAACCCATCCGGCTGGTGGTTTGGTTCTGTAGTTCGCCGCGTGGGCTTTGAAGTCGTCTGGCGTGAAACCATTAAATCTGATCAACAATTTCCGGCCAATGACGTGCAAGGGAGTTTGTGCTCACGTAGCAAGCGAAACAGTCTGGGGAAGTCGTAAGACATAGGGTATAAATTAACGCTGCCACCCACGCTCATTTTCAGAAAACCAAAAGGAAGACCAAGTCCCGGTACAGAATTACTGTTTTCCACGTAAAGCTAAACGATGATGGACAATGAATGGACTTGCACGTGACCGTAAGCGAGACATTTGATGGTTAGACTCACTGGCCAGCAAGTCCCAGGTTTTCTGGTCTTCAGTTCCTGCACTACTGCGTTGTCCTGGCTGATACTAAAGCAATCCGGGAAGCATGAGCCATCGGGAATAACATAAACCTCGTCCACTGGAGCATAAATGATGGTGGGGATAGCCGCGCGCATGGGCTAATCAAACAGTGCAACGTGAATTCAGGGTTATGAGCCTCGGATGAACTGCCAAGCTTCTGACAAGTACCAGAACGAATTCTGCTCTTTTGGCAGAGATACTTTCCGGCCAGTATGGTTCTGGAATTGGAAAGCGACGCATGGTTTTTTTGTTCGCATAAATGAGAATGTTTGCCAGTGGCCGAAGCGACTGTCGACCGGTGGTATCATCTAACATATCCCATCCAAGCGCCCGACTTAAACATTGCGTAAACTTGGTGAGATTAGTGTTGCGTCACTTACCTTGACGCTCCTGCATGCGGACGAACACCCCTTCATTATGTACTATGCTGCCTTTCGGCTGAACGTCAGGATGCCTCGCCCCACCCATGGCATTGTCCATCGCACGAATCAAATATTTGAGATCAGGTACTCTCCAGGTAGCACCTGATTGGGGTCGTAACGGACACAATTAACAAACGAACAGTATTTTTGAATTGCCTGCATCTTGTGTCCGGGCAACGCATACCATACATCACGTTGGTCATTTGATCAACTTCAGAACTTATGGGCTTATCGTGGGGTATTAAAAGGAAGGTGAATAGTCGCTGATCCCAACGAAAAGGTTCCAAATAAAATTGGTGTCCTGGTGCCCTAGACGCTGGAATATTGAGCTGTCGACCAGTGTAGCCGAGCGCTGTCAGTGCAACTATGGCAAACTACTAGGTATACGGTGACGGCCCATGCAACTGACCTTTTCATTGACAATACGTTCCGCATTGGGGTTGCCCGGGTTCGATATGTCCTCCGTGAATTTGCCTCCATCCGTAAACCAGAAGATATACGTTGTCTCCAGATAAGCAGGAAAGCGACCCTTGTATTATTTACAAGCGCCGGCCGCATTTCAGTGGTCGGAATTGGCCAAAGACCATGAAAACATGCAAAATCATCAATGCCAGGGCAGGGATCTCACCCGTCCGACTTTGTCCAAATCCTCGAGTGCACGATAAACATGAAGATACTCAAAAACAGCGGATAATGTTCTCCCAGCATAAGACATGTCATGGGCTTGCAGTTTCTTCAACTCTTCCAGCAACTCCCTTTCGCTATCCATTTCCGTGGTCGTCTTATATGACGGAGCGATCACAGAAAGGGCGACACCCTCTCGGTCAGCATGGGTCGACTAGTTGGGAAGCTACCTTTTCGATACTGACAAATACCTTGAAGCAAGTTGGAGGTTCTCCGTAGGATACAAGCATGTAACGACACTCTTCGCGGTCCTTGGGATTCCATTTTTGCTCCCACTACATGATAAAACAGATTCATGGCAAAACAAACGGAATGGACATATATGAGACCAATGGGACTGAGAATAACAGCAGCTAGCGGCGCCCATTGAACTATGCATCCCACGTCAAATGAAAGGGATGATGGCGGCATATTCCCAGCTTCCACACCAGCCAAAATAACTTGTCAAAACACTGGGGGTGCTCATTTTTGGAAAAGTCGAAGCAACGTGCACAGCCTCACAGCAGCAAACACCGAGTGCACCTGCACACCTTGAAAAACTGCTCTATGGCTGCCTTTGCGCACTCAAGGGCAGACATGCCGTTGGAAAAGACTCGGTTCATGGACAGACTTGTGTCCACAATGAAAATGTAAAACATTGCGACTGGTCAAGCCTGGCAAGGTACACTCTGACTTGCAAGCCAAAGAGAGTTGCAGGAGTTCAGCTGTGGGGGGTTCTGCTGTTCTGCTCTTGCTGTGACATGTTGCAATCAAGGTATCCGCGTGGCTTGTATCTTAGTCCCGGCTGCAGCCGGGCTGCATGCTGTTCAATAAAACGAGCAATTCAAGACCGGCGCATCCTCCCTCTCCATCCCCCCTCTGCGCCTCCATCTGAGCGGCCACTACCACCTGATTCGCAACATGAAGCGTCAAAACCCTGCAGCCAATCTCGCTACGTCAACGGGACTCTGCTCTCAACCGAAGAAGCTGAAAACAGAAACTCCTCAGACAGCCGATTCACAAACGGTTGTTGGTAAGGTCTGATTCCACCCGTGGGGGGTACTTTGATAACCGTCAACTCAGCCCTGTGACAATCTGTTGAGTGGTTCATCGTACCTTGGGAAACTCAGAAAACGATGGGGACAAAGCCTCGACCATGACCTCTAAACTCCCGACACCTCCCTCGCTTGCTTTGGTTAACGGGACCGCTTTGGCCGAAGTTACCATTCCGGTATGTGTGACGATAATGCACATTGTTTCGAAGTGCTTTCGTTGCACCTGAACATGGAGGAGAATAGCAAATCGGTTTTGGGACATACAAATTGAAACGCGATGCGGTGAAAGTTCCTTTGAGATTGGCGCTTGAAGCAGGATACTCGTTGATTGACACCGCGTCTGTCTACGAGAATGAAAAGGAAATCGGAGCGACCATCAAAGGGTGGGATCGCTCGCAAATTTTTGTCTCAACAAAGCTCTGGCGGTCCCATCAAGGATCTCCTGCTATTGTCGAAAAGTATATCAACCAGTCCCTACGAAAGCTCGAGGTCGAGTATTTGGACCTCCTTATGCTGCATTGGCCTGGCCCTGGCGAGCACCGATTCAAAAGATACAAAGTTCCGCAAGATTGGACTCCATCTATGCGTTTGGAGACGTGGAAAGCCATGGTTGGGTCCATGAGAGCGGGAAAGGTTCGATCCGTCGGCGTGTCCAACTTCACCATCCGGCATCTGGAGGAGCTCAAGAAAATCTCGGACGTCAAGCCCGCTGTCAATCAGGTCGAAATGCACCCATTCTTGGTGCAGAAAGACCTGCTTGAATACTGCCAACGCGAAGGAATACGTATCATGGCGTATGGCAGTCTGGGACAGGGGTGCTCGCTGAGGTTGCTGGATCAGCGGGTGGTGAGAGAAATTGCCGATAAGATCGAAAAATCTCCGGCGCAGGTGCTTTTGCGATGGGGTGTGGAAAAGGGGATGATTGTGATTCCTTGCAGTACCCAGAAAGGGCACATCGAAGAGAATCTTGACATCTGGGATTTTTCGCTGGGTGCGGCAAACATGTCGGCTCTAGACGGCCTGCACGTGGGAAGGCGGTGGGGCTGGAAAGGTGTGGATCCAGAGACTGTGCCCTAGTGGAATCTGAAGAAGATACCCTGCAATATATATATTCGCCTTTGGCTATGCTGGAAACGCATCCAAATTTTCGCACAACAGCATCCATCAAGCAAGAGACAGGAATGACCCGTATCATAAATTGACAACGGTTTGCTGGGTTGCGACCGCGTACAAAACCATGAACAACAGATGCATAACTTCCAAGTGCCATTTCGCAGTCCGCCCTCGCAACAGTTCTTCAAGCTCAGCAGACAAGAGTCCAACAACATACTGACCGGATTCGGGTGTCCATATTCCGCCGGGCCACCCACTGGTGGAGGTGTCCAGTGATGGATTTGGAGAGAGGGCTTTTGCGAATGGGATGCGGGAAGGTTACAATGGATACAGAAAAAATAGTGCGGCAGAAGGTTGGATGAATGAGGTGAAGAAGGGGTGAAGGAGATCCATTTCGCGTTGTTCCCGGATACCATGTCCCATGTGGCGCATGCATTGCTCAAGCAAAGCGCAGTTCATTTGTGGACCGGTTCGCGGCTCTCCTTCATCCCCATCAGGCACTGCGAGTGATCCCGATCTAGCTCACTTGTTGCGTTGTTCTGCCTACCTGACAAGAATAGAACGGTACTGCTTATCGAAACCCGGTAACCAAGCTATGAGTTTTGCTACTTTTCGAAAACCCAAAGCCAAAAACCTGCGAAAGGTCATTCAAGTTGAAGAGGACGAGGGTGACGCACCCGTCCAGGAATCAAGCCAAGCTGATACACCACAGCGGACACCCGTGGGGACGGTGCGAAAAGAGAAAAAGTTGGCCAAAAGTGCTACGCAGGGCGGCGTTAGTTTGAGTTTTGCCGAAGAGGTGAGTCGTTGCTCCGTTTGGCCTTCTGAGGGACGGGATGTAAACGGTGTATCGTCACCACTTTTAGCAAGAGGAAGCCGATGCCTTCCAAATCAAAAAGACCGCTGCCAGCCGGCGCATGATGAGGGCGAAGTTAAACCGTGATGTACTACCAGATACAGTCAGTGATCCATTGGCTAGTGCACGCGGGAGCTATTCTGCCGAAAGTCTTCGCCAGCTGAAGGAAAGCCAGCGAAGCCGGCCAGCTCTGCAGTCCATCGAGCCTCTTCCTTCTGCCTCAACCGAACCCTTCGCTTTGTCGGACGGAATTCCGGATGCTAATGCTATTCATGCCGCCCGAAAGTTGCGGGAGGAACGACGGGCCGCTGGCATATCGGGGGAACAATCATCACCGGATTTTATCTCCTTGTCTGGTTGGGCTGAGGTGAGTGCCTCTCGCTCTGCTCCCAAGCATATGGGTCACTGATACAAGGTTGGACGCTCATCTGTCATCAGACCAGCAAAACATCTCGCCACGAGTCGCGCCTGGTGACTGAAGACCAGGAAATTGAGGGCGAGGAAGCCTTTGAGGATTACGAAGGAGATCACATTAATTTTGGTGCGGATGCTGTGAAAAAGGAGGAGCAAAGGAGACATCAGGAAATGCAAGCGAACTTGATTGAAGCGTTAGTATTCACGCATCTTCCGCGATGTGTTCTGCTTGATGTCCTCATAAAATCTTTGCCAGTGAGGAAGAGGACATGGAAGATGAGGAGCTGAATCGCTGGGAGGCGGAGCAAATCCGGAAGGGCGGGGTTTCTCAACCTTTACAGCCACAGGAACGGAAAGATAGTAAACCACTCGCCACTCTTAAAGGTATTTTTGTTTTCAACAGCTTGTTACCCCTATGTTTTCCTCAAAAAGCACATAGTTCCTTCCAGTATTCCTGTGCCATCTATCATGGATGCGAGTGCTCGAATGGCGAGCCTCCTGCGAGACCTGGAGTTAAACCACGATGGCAATGTGCGCCAACTCGCGTATATCAAGGTTGAGATTGATAAGTCAGCATCTTCGTCGGAAGGCTTAGAGGTGGATCGAAAGCTTTCGTCGGATCGCTACACATTCTTCCAGGAATTGAAATCCTTCGTGGGAGACGTCGCTGATTTTATGGACGCGAAGGTGTGGTTTTGCAAAGTTCCTGCGACGTGTGATAAGCAGCTCAATTATCTCGATTCCATCGCAAAGTTGCCAGAAGTCGAGAATCTTGAAACAGAGTACCACGATATATTGGCTGCCGAAAGTGACTTAGTTTTGGGCCGAAGAAAAACTCTGATGGATCATGACTTTTCGACGTTCACGACGTTTGAAGGTAGTGATTAATTTTGTTTGGTGACTCAATCAATGCCAGGCTGAATGTCTCGTAGTCCAAGATCCCACCGATGGTGAAATTGATGCGTACGCTCAGAGAGCCAATGCCATTGGCTTGAGAAATCAACGGCACCACGCTCGTCTGGCGGCGGCAAATGGCCAGAATGATGAAGCGGACTTGGAGGGATTATCGACGGACGACGAATCAGAGCCAGTAGTTGAGGCGGGGACTCAGGAGCGCAGAGGTATGTGACTTTGAGGTTTGCACAAGTTGTTCCGGTGGGTTTCCTAACTTCGGGTTAGTCGCTGCACGGGTCAAGCACAGTCGAGTATTTGAGGATACTGTGGAGGAGTTCCGGGCAATTCCTCTCGTTAAGCAACGTCTTGAGACATGGAAACTCAAATACCCAAAGGATTATGAAAATGCGTTTGGCTCTCTGAGTATTCCGGGCGTTTTCGAACTTCATGTACGACAGGAACTTTTGGGCTGGGAACCACTTTCTGTACGTAGTGTCGAAGTTTTGGTTGAATTGTCCATCTGTCTGGCTTACAATTTCCCGTTTCGTGCAAAAGAGACACACTGATCTAGAATCTATGCATTTTCATCAACAACTGGCTGCCTTTGGTATTGGCGATATGGCCGATATGGATTCGGAGGATCCAGATGCCCATCTCTTGATGAAGATTGTCGAGAAAGTGTGCATACCCCGATTGAAATCGCTTTTGGATACTTTCGATCCATGGTCTTCACGCCAAACAAAAAGACTCATCCGAATCCTAGGGGAGTTCTTAAATTATACCAGCAGCTCCTCCGTTGCGTTCAAGGTGAGTCCCCGGCGACCGCATCTGCAGTTGCCTTCTTCGGTCACTAATGGCGACTTGTAAGTCAATGACGGCCAGTCTGGAAAGTGTGCTGGAAGCCACAGTGTCATCTCTTCATGAGAGATATGATTTCAGCTTTTCACAAGTACTGACGGAAAAGCGGCAAGACTCAGTGGCCTCCCGAGACAGATGGTTTTGGACTATCTTCAAGGTAGGCTCATATTGGCACATCCGCCACGCACTCCACAAACCTGACAGCGAACGGCGTTTGCACTAGTTGTTTAGAAACCTATTTTTGTGGAAGCAATATCTTTCTCGTGTCCATTTGGAGGCGTGGGCTGTGGTGAAATTGTTGAATCACCATTTGCTGGGCGCTCTTCAGTACCCCGCTTCAGTCGCAGGGGACTTACTGAAGTATGAGAAGGTATTTTTATTTTCGCGAAATTGTGAAGAGAAAGATTTCAGCGCTCATACCTCTGCCCAGATTTTGCAAGCAATACCCTCGGATTGGATCGGAGATGGACACTCCACCCCGCCTTTCTTACACGTATTTGAGAGGCATTTGAAAGATTTTGCTGTAAAGAGTGGAGCGTCACTCGCAATGGACCGGTATGATGCTGATTGGCTTGACTCGCCAAAGCTTAAATTAACTTCTCCCGGTTGTTTCATTTTTCGTTTCAGGTCGTCGGCAGATCGGTTGATTAAACTTTTTGTTTCTATCAAGAGCTTCGATGAAGCAGCAAAACTCTCAAAACGACTCAAATGATGAAGCATAATCCACAAGATCGATTGCTAAACCTGGCAATCGTAGGAAGCATCGCGTTCTTCCCTTTAAACCCGCCGATTGAGCAAGTGGAGGTGTCCTCCGCCCATGTACATAAACGTGACCCTCTGTGTTGCACTGTATTTAATATATTTACAATTTCCTGTACAATCTCATAAAGTATCGCATGTTGTTCAGTTTCCGAGGGTATGTTAATCCATCAGGAAACCTGTACCAGACCGAATCTTTTGCGACGCAAACCTCCCATGCCTTTACGGCATCCAGCAATTGATACACCATGTACTCATGTCGTCCGACCTTCAACTCTGAAAAAGAGCCAGCAGAGTCCACCACGAGGAGATATGCCCCTTTCCGCATGTGCCCTACGATGCGGGAAACAAGTTTGATGAAATTCGGCTTGGAGGTTGCCAGCAGTTCGTTCATGACGAACATTGCAGTTGTAAGGGTGGCTGAGGAGAGCTGGTGGGATATGGATGCGAGGATATCGGGTGATGGGGAGAGCAGGTCGCAAACAGATGTGGAGAGGGTGAGACGTGTTGAAGGTAAAGGCCAATTGGAACGAATTGAATCTAAAAGTGGGTTGAGGACTGGACCATAGTCCGAGAGGTCCTGACAGTGGATTTCAACGTCTGGGGGCAAGGATGTGGATGGGTCGCTGAGCTTTGATACAGGAGCCTCAGGTGGTGGTGGTGATGTTGATGATGATAATGAATTCGGTGATGATGATACGGTGGTTGACGGGGGAGGTGCAGGGCGGCCCTCCGTGCAATCGTCCAAACGGTCCAATCCGATCATTGCCCCAGCGATCCCCACCAGCTCCGCCCCGTTCCCCGCGCCCATACAGTACAAGTATGCGCCAGGGCCTTTAATGACATCCCTCAACGCCTTTGTGGAGACGAAGATGTCTCTATAACACAAGGCACGACCCGGAATGTACTCGAAAGCGTAAACGGGCAAGAGAACCGGGTCGGTGAATATGGCGGTGTAGTCTCGGGTAGCGAAAAGTTGTTTTATCGTGCGGAGATGGAGGGAGAAGTCCAATTCGTCTGAGAAACAGGGTTTCAGGGCGGTGTGTATGACGTTGAGGAGGGACTGTTCAGGGCTAGTGGGGTGGAGGAGGGAAGCTTGGGTTTTGAGGAGGTGGAGCCGTTCGGTGTCTGTATGGTCGTCAGTCACGTCCTGGCCCACGCTCTTGCGGGCACCCGAAGGCGACGGAGGGTCGTTGTTGTGGGCATTCCTTTTCTGCCCCTTCTGCTTGCGTCCCATGGGATGGAAATGGGTTCCTGGTGGGCAGAGAAAAAGCGGACGGCGCTCACTGGAAAAGGAGCTGGACGCGCGAGCGAAAAACCATACCAAAGCCACACCTCTAAGCCACATTCAGCTTGTGCGCGTTCCGCATGGGATTCACGCCTGATTCACGCAGGAAGTAGTTACGAACTAGTGGTAGCTCGGTGCTCCTTAGCCCAGCTACACTACATACAATGCTCTCCACACAAACCATATGGTCCCAAAAACTCCTTCTGCCAGCCTTCCTTCTCACCGCCGTATTTGCATCGCACCATGTCGCGTCTTTGGTGTCAAAGTTGCTGGGTCCTCGCAGGGGAAGGTACTTGTTGCTGGAAAACGGGAAACGCGTCAGGATCGTGGTGAAGGGAAAGCCAATACTCGTGGATAAGACAACGAGCGGAGAGAAAGGTGTTGTGGTCGTGTTTGTGGCCGGTAGGTGGAACTGGTGGAGTTATGCTCTATTCCAAACGGAAAATTCCCATGGTGACTTGCAAAAATACCGTAGGGATGGGTGTCAACTCTTCTTGCTTCGCTCCCGTGCAACGGAAACTCAAGCGTTTAGTCCCAGACCTCACAACAGTTGCATATGATCGTGCCGGATTGGGTGGGTTATGGAAAGGATGTGCGACTGAGAGGCCCCAACGTATCTGGTCCTACCTCCTGTTTTTCTCTTAATTAGGTTGGTCCACGCCAGACGACGCATCTGGCATACGTACACTTTCTGATCTGGCTGAGGAACTGTACAATGTGCTTGAGGCACTTGATCTTGTGTCAAATTTGGGGGGCCGGTCGGTGGTGTTGGTGGGACACTCTTGGGGTGGCGCTATTGTCGAAATGCTGTGGTGAGTGGACCTCCGCAACTTTTGAGCGTGCAACTTCGATTTTTTTTCTTTCAGACTATTCTGACCCTGACAAACCCCCAAGTTACATTCATCCGGAGTTAGCACCCCACGGCCTTATCTTAGCTGAACCAACGCCAACTCGCGCGTTTTCAGCCATCCCTCCCCTTAAAGCTCGACTCGCACAGATCCAAAACCTCCACCGCACCTTTAAACGTTTAGCAATGCTTGGTTTTGGTCGTTTCCTAATAGGGCCACTATTCTTCTCCGCCATGACATTCGCATACCCCCGCTTTGGGCGGGAAATGAACCTGGTGGACCGCGCAGAATTTGTCCATCAACAGGTTTACGCTCCCAACTGCCGTGCTGCGATGGCCGAGGCGCGGGGTGCGCCTCTTGGCTGTGAGGAGCTCGAAAACGCAAAGGCGGATTTGGAGAAGGGAGTTGCAAAGGCCCGTTCAGTGATTGTGATTCAAGGGGAGAAAGCTGCGCTCCCGGAACGAATCACGGGAATGAAAGAGGAGGACTTCCTCAAGACGGTGCTTGAGGAGAGATCGGGGTCCGGGCGGAGATTGTGCAATGGTGTTTGGAGCGGGTCTTGGATTGATCCTGGGGCTGATCATATGGATGTGGTGGTTGGAGACCAGCTTGTTGAGGCTGTCCAACTCGCTATTCAGTGAGGTTGGATCTATTGACTTTGTCCTTTTAATTCGGGAATTGTCTATCATATATTTTCCAATCTTGAATGAGTGCGTCCCGTACAAATACCGACGCTCATATAGAACTTCGAAGGTTGAGGTGGACATGGAATGTTGATTCACTCATGCCCTGAAATTGCAGAAATGCTCACATATCTATTATGCACATTGAAATTGCCCCATGGAAACATGCAAAGACAATCCATCCAATATGTTCCAATTCCACCGAGTTGATCTTCCGCTCTAATGTTGCTCCAACAGAAGAACAACCTCATGGTATCCGTTTCACTACGGCGCGCCAGTCCCTCTAAATCCCAGCCTTGCCGTTCCGCACCCGACCCATGTTCCCCACCCACCCAAATCCTCGTTTTTTCAAATATTGAATCCCTGAGCCCGCATGCACGCTTGATGGGCCTTGATCAGATCCTCGCACTTTTCCTCCCCGTACTTGAATACGCATTCGTCGCGGACTTTACGGGTATCGGGGCAGGCGCAGCAGGGTTTACACTTTGGCTTCTCTTCTGAGGTAGATGGTGCGGTGGCGGGGGAGGGTTCTGGTGACGACTGTGATGCACCCATGGTTTTGACCAGATCAGATGGGTTTGAAATCGGACGAAACGTTTTGTTTGTTGAGTCGACGCTGAAGTCGACGTTTCAGTGCGTGATCCCGTGACTTGCGCGAACTTTGCCACCCAGCCTTCTGACCAGCTGCTTGCACTTTGCGCTCCTTTTAGTCCTTTCCCGCCTGACTTTCTGACTTGTTGCTGACTCGCACCTCCTGCCCACACTCATTCCAAACTAAATCTCATTATTCAAGCTCATATAAGTGCCTGCAACAACTGCAACCAACCCCCGACAAACAATCACCACACTCTGTATTGCTGTAAACCTCCAAACCGCGTTACATTGACAAACCACCCCCGCAAACCTTGTTCGCGCCGTCACAGCCAACAATGACCCTGCTCTTCAGGCGCTCCGAGCCCGTCGCTGAGACAGGGTTCAAGCAAGAGCACGAGTTTCGTACGTTAAGCAAACCTTTTGGTCCGCGGTGCACATCACTTGGCTGGAGCTAACCATCCCTTGTCATCCTCACAGAAAAGAGGGAGGCGGAAGCAAAGAGAATTCTGGCGAGTTATCCGGACCGTGAGTTTCTTGTCGTCTTGTGTAGTGGGAAGGAATCTTGCTGTCCGCCTTCCTTGTTCTAACTTGTCGTCTTCGCTGTAGGGATCCCTATGTATGTATAATGTCATAACCCTCCGTCCTTCCCGTAACATTGATACCCAGATGGTTTTGCTCATGCCGAATTTTCCAACAGCATTGTCGAACGAAGCCAGAGCGCCAGAAACACGTTGCCAGAGATGGATAAGGTGAATTGATCTTTTTGTTATTTACATGACAATCGATGCCTCGCACCCGAATTGTATCTGACCGCGCTTATTCACACAGAAAAAGTTCCTGTGCCCCGGAGAAATCACCGTCGGTCAATTCCAGTACGCAATTTGTTTGACGGCCTCGTTGTCATTTCATGTTGCGTTTACCCAACTGACTCCTGTACGATTATAGATACGTCATCCGCAAGCGTCTCAAGCTCGCTCCCGAACACGCTCTCTTCTTAAACATCAAGGGGCAGATGCCTCCATCCAGCGCTCTGTTGAGCAGCGTGTACCAGGAACACAAGGAGGATGACGGATTCCTGTAAGGGCGCACGAACCTTGGGTTATGCCAGACCTTTGGAACCTCGCGACTGATACATCCATTTATGTATACAGATACGTCGTTTATCAAACAGAGAATGTCTTCGGTTAGGAAGACGTTGGGTGGTGGTTCGGATGGGATTGAAGGATGGGGGCGTGGGCGGAAAACTTGGACGCAAACCCGCTCCTGAATGTAAATATTGGCTTGGTTGGGCGAAACGGGCGGGTGGGAGGATGGGCGATGAAAGTTTTGGGTTGTTTTCTGTTTTGTTGTTTTGGTTGCCTCATTTCGTGTGTGATTCTTGTTTTTTGTGGGGCAGGGCGTGCTGTAACCTTCCACGTTAGACATTGTAAAATGTCAGTAGTGTGTGCATATATAGCTTAATGGCTCGAGGGCCAACAAAAATAGGAAGAAAAATGATATTGTGACATCTCTGAGACCGTTCACTGTTTCGATGTCTTTGCCTCACATCACCTCCAACCCACCAAGCATCTTCTGAAACGGTACCAGATTCCCCTCCGGGTTGTGCCGCATTCCCGTATGTTGATCATCGAATATGGCAAACACAATTTCCTTGTACCCAGCAGCGCCTTCAGCTCCATTGGCCATATACTCCTCCCCGATCACCTGCCGAAACAACTCTGCCATCGCACCAGGAGGGTTCATGAATGCCCCGCAGCCAAACGCGGACAGGACGGCTGCGTCGTGGCCTTTGAGGAGACCAATGTTGAGCATGGCGCGGATTTTGCGTTTGTAGATTGTTGCGACGTGGGGTGGGTACGTTTGGGCGCCGGTTGGGGAGGTGGTCAGTTCTGGACGGTAGATGGCTGCGCATGCTACCATGGCTACTTTGTAAGGTTGGGAGAGGAAGGGATACCCTGGTGGAAACATGAATGGGTCACTCCGCCAGAGTAAAAAGGACACCCTACACCCGTGACTGAAAGAATGAGAGGCATGTCAAGAGTCACCTTGGGACTCTTCTCCTCGGAACACGACAACATCAGGCGAATAGATGGCGCCAGCATCTGGGATGGGGTATCGGACGTCGCCCACACCCCATTCCCCATTGCTCGCACGAGCTTTTATAAGATGCATCGCGTAGTTGGAGCGCCTGAAGAGGTTCTCCTCTTGGGCGCCAGCACCTCTGAGCCACCCGCCACCTTGTTTTGTCGCCATCCGTTCCAATGAATGAGAAAACGTCAGACTTGGACACAAAAACAACAGGGTTAGGTGCAATCATCATAACTTTAATTTCACCTGGCTCAACGGGATTCGCCATGTTAAGAACAAACGGCCGCAACCTTTTCCCAATCAGCTCCCTCGCTGCCGTCAAACAGTCTCCCTGTACCACCCGAACAGTGGTACGACCTCCCAACCCCGCGGATAGTTTCGGGAACGTGGACCGATCCAACTGATCCGCATCGACGAACGTGCACGTCTTTTGCACGTTTTGCAACATTTCGCCGAGAGGTAGGGTGACTTGGGGTTTGTCACCGTCATCGGCGGTGTATGTCGGGGAGGTGGCGGAACAAAGCAAATAGGTTTGGCGCATAATACTCTGGCGGTGGTTGAGGTCTGGGAATTCGAATGGATCCCAGTGTAAGAAGTCGATTGGCGGGTGTTGTTGTTGCATCTGGGGTTGTGGTGATGCGCTAGGGTGGGCGACGGGCGGTTGGGACGCGTCTGTCGGCTCCTTTGAGCTGGTAGAAGAAAATAAAGCGTTGAGAATGTTGCGTGCTGCGCTCATGTCGAGAAAGTTGGGGATTTCGGCGGAGCAGATGGCGGAAGAAAGATGGGTGCTGGCCGCAGGGAGTTGAGAGGGGCAGTGTGGAGCCGGAGAGGCTGGGTGACTTGCTCCGACCTGGATACCCTCATCCAAACAATTGTCAGCCACAGCTCAAGCATTCCAAGCATGCCAATCATCGAGACTCCGCCCATCACCCTGTTGTATCCGCATCTCACCATCTGCGTCTTTCACCATCAGCAACGATGACCACGGTACGTATCGAATCAACTCATAAATTCGCCCACTACGTAGCAGCCGTCAATTCAATAACTGTCACTTCTCAGCCTTCCATCAAAGTCGGTGACGCGGTCCCCAAAGGCACCCTTTACACCTCCTCCAACCCAGGAGACCCAGACGCCTGCGCTCTCCCCCAGAAACTCAACACGGAGGACTGTGAGTACTTGACCCTTTTCATTTTCACTATGGATTCCCATGTGGGATATTCATTTCGCATCCTTTAACGACAATATCCCCATACATATAGTCCTCAAAAACAAGAAAGTGGTCATCTTCAACGTCCCCGCAGCCTTCTCTCCGACCTGCCAAAACAACCACGTCCCAGGTTTCCTCGCCAAACTCCAAGACTTGAAATCAAAGGGCGTGGACGCCATCTTGTGCACGTCGGCGGATTCGGTGTTCACGCAGGATGCGTGGGGGAAGAAGTTGGGCGTGGGGACTAATATCGTAAGTTTGCTTTTGTGTTAGGTGAGGATGGGTCGGTTTTGGGACTGATCGAACTCTCCATTTCTCAAAGGTGATGGCGTCTGATCCGTACGGCGCGTGGGCGGAGAAGATGGGTCTGAAATACGAGACGCATGATGGTTCGTTCGCGTAGCATTTGATGCTGGGTGTGCGTTTAAATGGCTGGTGTTAACACTCATTTCAACGATATAGGACGGGTTCCAATGGGTCCCAGGTCGTTCCGTTTCGCTCTCGTCGCAGACAACGGAATCGTCAAGTACATTGGTGTGGACAAACAAGGGTTGGCCGACAGTTCGGCGGAGGCCGTCCTTGCTCACCTTTAAGTGCATACCATCTGAAATTCTGTATAACAACAGAGATTTTTTTGGTTGCAGAATGGGTTTTATTGCACCAGCAAGGTTCCTTGCCGTCGAAACTTTTTTGCTGTTAGATTGGAGTGCGGTGTAGGATCCCCGTCCTCCATATTTCTCCATAGATCCACAATCCAGCTCAACAACGGTGACGAAGCGTCCGCCTGCAGACAGCCAGCTCCCCGATCCTGCCCCTCACTTTGCGCCAGATTGTTATCCGCCATTTCTCGAGGAATGATCACCTCCCTGGTATCCACCCGCTCGACATTCTCCGTCGTCACCACCATAACATCTCCCGCAACCCCGTTCCCGTCCATCGCCTTTTCTATTCTGTACCGCTCATAATGAAACACATCTGACCCAATCCCCCTGTACCTCAACTCCACCCACGCGCCACGATCCAAAAACGCCCGTAAATGACTAGACGATCTATCTTTTGCCAAGACACCCCGAATAGCCGGTTCCCCACCCCAATCCGCAACAGAGTACACCGTATGCAGGATATCTCCCGGGTACGCCGGAG